>PNEQ01116257.1:0-20678 GCA_003012365.1 Medauroidea extradentata | reverse complement strand
ACCGAGGCCGCTCCTTGCCGTATTTGTAAACAAACAGTGGTGACACTTTGCACCTAGCAACGGAAAATTAGTAAACAAATGTCGGTTGCTAGGTGACGTCACAGGTGTTGTTAGTACAGCAACCACCAGGCGCGCTGCTGTTTACGTTCAACAGTCCATGCATGACAGTCGGCGATCTATATCCTTCTTTTGTCTATGATTCACACATGCACACACGCATGTGCGCACTCATCACAACTCTCCACGACCAATCATTGAAATGCTAGTGATACCATGAGCTGCGCTTGCTTAGACAGATTATCGACTGTTGGGCTGACAGTAGAGTTGTATTGTCAACTCGTGTGCTAATTCCCGACGAATCGTCACCCTGTTTTTTGCTGTTTCCAAGTCTTGGAAAATTGTCTCATTCAGGCTAGAATTAAATGCCATTTAAAAGAATTTTCTTAGACAAAATTAAGGATCCCTAAAAATTGTGACTTGCGAAATTCGCCATAGTTTTCTGCAAATTTGAGCATAATTTCGTTAACAGCTATGCTTCATGCAAATTGAGACACTGGCAGATGTTTTATTGCAAATAAATTGAGGCACAATCATTGAAACTCGTACGCTTTCATTTCAAATATTTCTGGATTTGTTTAATTATAGTTTCACTGTAATTATATTATTCCGTGCTTGCCATTTTAATAGATTTTCAATCTTTCTCACTAATATTTAAAGGGTTTAAATAACAAAAAGTCTGAGAAAAACGTTTATTTCACACATTCGACCAGGTAACAAACAGAATATTTACATTTCACGGATGGTGGCCACAGATACATTTGCACAGATGTATTCATTCCTCAACTTTTGCAGTTGAAGCGTATCAACTCGCGCACAGCCATGGTCACGCGGTACAGAGATCTCGATTGACAAGATGGCGGCTAAGCGAATGCAGCAGCAACAAAAGTTCAAAGTCTACCTAGTTGCAATACATTTCTCTATAGCTTAACACACGTTTGTTTACATTTTTAATGTTTTGTTTCAACTTTTTTGGGAATGTTGCATTTATAATTTTGATTTTTTAACGGAAATAAACGAAAAACATTACCAGACAGATCCTTGTGTACACAGCGATATCGCAAAGTTGCTGTGTGTCGCAAGTAGTAGGAACATAAATTTATTAAATGGCTACATTCTGGTGAAACATAATTTTCAGCTATTCCATCAGTGAATAACAAACAGTTGGTATGTTTGGGTAGGTACGCTAGACAAATTATCTTCATTGAGCCATATATTTTTTGTAATAAAACACTTTAATTTGTGCATGTACTTTGAGAGACTGAATAAACTGGAGTAAATTTTTAAAACTCCAAAATTTAAGAAAAACTCAAGTAAAATAGTTTCAACAAAAACGAGGATATTTATATAATCTGGTAATTAAAAAATTGTATTATTTTAATTTGCACAATTGAGTTAAGTACCAGGCATACACTGTAAACATTACAAATTAATTATAATTAGGCAAAATTAAAACTGTTTGGTTAAATATAATCATTCTATTAGTATTTTAAAAAAAATTTTTTACTGCTTACAACATTTCATTACAGCTTTTAACAATTTTGAGCACCGAAACTGTCAATTTTTATTCACCGTTTTTAGGGGTCCTTAGACAAAATGAACAAGCATGGTTTGTTGTAAATCAGAACCGCATAAATATTAATTTACTTTTCTAGCATTTAAATTCAGAGGGAGCAAAATAGTTTTGATTACAACAAATACAAAACCAACCAAGCTATGGAAATGCTGCGTGTTATTAGCTGGCCGTACATAGCACTTCCTCTCATGACGACTTGCAACCCACCGAAATGCACCCTAATGTATGTGCTGCTACGTGTCATCGAATTATAGACTATGTAATGAGGTAAATGTGATAGCTTGTTTCGGCAGCTTGGCACATGCGCTGACATATGCCAACACATGCAGCATGACGGGACGAGCTGTCTTGTATGATTCAGAGTGAGAGAGAGCCTGCCAAGAGAAGTGAAGGCAGGATGAAACACAGAGGGGAACGCATTATCAGCACTACCCATCAGCCAGGCCAGCATCTGGAAATAAACACGACTGGGTAACATTTAAAAATGGCATAAGTGACTCAGTTTGGACTCGTTGACAACACAGTTCTTCCATTAACTTGACTAGTGCACACACAATATTTGGTAGTTTCCATCATTAAAAGGGCACAAGTACCGAACACAATATGTACAGCACAAAGGTTGTCAACAAAATTCACTTGTGTTTTTAAGACCATAAGACCTGAGTATATGATAAAATTTTGATTCGTTCTTTTGGTGTTGCAAAGGAAAGTACACCAACCTTCAGGCCTTTGAAAAAAAGAATGTTTGCATGCGTCACTAATTTAGGTTTCTTTTGACAAGAGCATTGTAGACAGTTTTAGGCTACACTATCATCAGAAGGCAATCTGTATTTGGTATTCTTTTTTTTTTACATGAATCAGTCCTATTAATCGTTCATAGATGTGATTTTAATCGGAAGACATCTATTGATATAAATTTAAACTCCAATTATTATTTGACATTTTTTCCGTGAAACGTTACGGACATCAAACTGTGTGTTCCTGATAAGGCACTCGGGGCTTGTGTTCTCTTTTTTCCCCCACTAAGGATAAGGGTTGATCATATTTACCATTCAGGGGTACCCTTTTAAATGGAAGATATCTGTTTTGTGAAAGAAATTTATATTTTCATGATAACTTGTTTTATTTTTCTGCAAAAGGCTAGAAAAATCGGGACCAGACTGAATACACTTTGCAGAAAAAATGCAATATTAAATTTTGGTAATGGGATGGAGGCAAAATTGGCCTCAATAGATTTTATGAATGTCGCAAATGGAATCGCCAGTACTTGTAAAATTTAGGGTCTAGTGTATTAGCACTTCAAATTTTTTCCACTACAAAACATGTTCTTTTCATATACAGTCAAACCTCTTTAATACAAACTTGAAGGGACCAAAATTTTGGCTGTATGTAATAATGAGGTTTGTATTAACAAGTTCTCACTAAAACCATAAAATGTTTCTAAAATTTTGGTCACTCTGTTTATCCCCACAAACCAAATAGTCTTTTCACCACAATGACTTCCTTTTACTTGAGAACTTGATATTGCTGGGTTTAATGCATAAACAAAATTATTATTAAACAAAGTAATTATTTAATTTCTTGTCCTATTCCAAGGGGAATAAAAATCACTTTGTATTAATGAGAACTTTGTATTAACAGGGTATGTATTAACGAAGTTTCACTGTAAACTAATTTTTTGCAGCAATGGGGGGGGAAAAAATGCTGTCAGCTAATACTTTGACTTACAGAAAAAATGTCATCGTGGTAAAAATTTATTTGCGGAAATATAATTGTTTAACCCTTAAGAGTATTATGTTTAACAAAATGAAATGCACACTAACAACGTTAATGTTCTGTAAAAATACTTTAAGGAATATAGAAGAAAAAACTTTTATCTTCACCCCCACCTGGCTGGCTGGATGGAAAAACTTGGATACACATTTTCCTAGCAGGTGAAGAACTGGTCACCTAACAACTATCAACCGCATCATCTCCCTCCCTCTCTCTCTCTCTCTCTGTCTCTCACACTTTGAGCAGGCCGTGTGGGAGAGTGGAACCACATACTCATGGAAAAGGTCATTTGTATATCAAGACAGAGAGGTGAAAGGAATAGCAGTGTTGTACGAGTAGGCAGTGAAGGGGATGAAGTATTTCTGAAGAACAATCTCTGATGCGGAGTGATGCCGTAATCTTTTACATTTAACTGCGGCGCAAGAGATCAGCTTAAGAAATGCTGTCATTCTGGATTAATGTTTGCTAATAAAGTTGGCAAATATTATTATCAAGGATTGTTGTTTTCCAAGTTTTTCTATTCTGACTTTCCAAAATTGTACAGCTCAATAATTTACCTTATTCTTCATATGGATCATGATTGTATATGTATTAAAAAATTGTCTCTATGGCAAATGTTTCTATACAGTCCATACTTATTTTTGTTGTTCTACTCTAAAGTTTTTTGAGAATTCTTACTTGCAACTGTTTTTGGGGCAGGTTATACTACCTCATAAAAGATTGTGTTGTGTTCACATGTATTTTTTTTATCAGAAGAAACTGTTATGTACCCTTTCAGGGTATTATTTTATTAAATATCACACTAACAAACTTAGCTAGTGAAATTATTCAACAAATCTGTAGAACACCATGTAATTTTGTGTGAAAAACAAACTGTAAATTGACCTAGTGCTAGCTTAAATGTTATATAGTGCTCAACATTTATTAAGTACTATATACCTGTAAGTTTATTTAGAAATAGAAAAAAATATCTATTTAAAAATCTTTGTATTCAAGCCATAAATTATGGAACATACTTAAAATGTAATGTTTAGACAATTTAAGAATCAAAATATACATATTTTGAACCATAAAAACAAATGTACTGCAGTAAGTTGCTCTTAATCTTGCTCACGTAGTTACATAATAAGTACCTATTGATTTTACTTTGATACAATTGTTTTTTTCTTACAACACACTATTAAATACTGCAAACACAACACACTGATACTGAGCAATTACCAGTATACATATAATAAAATTTCACGAGTAAATATATACAGTATTCCACAAATCTAAGCGATTGCCAATTCATTCCCCATTTCCTCATCTGATTACCCACAACCTTGTTTTGAAAAAGTATTTGCTTAAATTTTGAAATTTTCTTAGAAAAAATAAGTGACAATTAATACTACATTACATAGTTATACCGGACTTGTATTATTCAAGTAAAAGAAAAAAAAAACTGTCTGAAATTTTAGTTTCAACAGGAAAATTGGAAATAATTACTGTAGTTGGCAACATCTCTGCTTTAAATGGGTAGTTCATGTAGAAACGTGACATTTCAACAGAATGACTCACTTTTCCCAACCTTCTATAGATTTTTAGAATCACAACACAAATCATAGTTTTGAATGATATAACATTTCAAATGAGAAGGCTTATTGCATGAGTATGTGGATGTGCTAGAGCCTAGAGGTGACTACTGTGGGGCAAGAGTCCTCGTTGAGCACACAGAGAAGAAGCTATGTACTGAACCAGGACTGCAGGATAGCGTTGTGTCCATATCCGAGGTGGCACTCTGCCATACTGACGACCTACTGCCTGGAGGAGACTGCACATCAGACAACACCAGTGACAAGAAGTCATCGCCACTCACTACAGACAAAGAGCGCTCTGTGCAGCTGCTGTTCTCACGACTGAAGCTCAGTGTGGAAGAGTCAAATCTGCTACAAATGTCCTCGAGTGAGGAACCTTCCAGCTCCTGGAAGTTACCAGCCCCCTCTGTTTGTAGTAGGCTCGGTAGGCTCTGCGAGTGGTGCAGACAATTTAAACTAAAGCAAGACATTCTCTCCCGCATGCTCTGTAAGAATTTCCTGTTCACTGTGATTTCATTGATGTACATAGAGCGTTTTCCATTTTCTGCACTGATAGGTGCCACAACTGTGATGTCCTGATGTTTTAGTTTTCTTTCTGAAGCATCTTGAATATCACAACCTACAAAACAGAAATGGGAAACATTGAGAATACAAAATATTTGTTGTCCTTTAACTGACTTGCAACAATATGGCAGTATATTTAGGGATGTCAATTAGTTCAAAATTTTATGCTGTGACTTAAAGCTTAATACACACATACACTTAAAGTGCCAAAGATACGCTTAAACGTCAGTTTAGAAATTAGTGGGGCATAAATATCTGCAGGTTGAGTAAATACAGCCGAGATAAAAAAATTTAACGCATGGGTAAAATAACAAAGGGTGCCAGTATCACCACTTCATAGCCACAGCTTACTGACACAAATGGTTTCAGAAAAAACATGAAGATGCCATTTCATCACATAAATATTGTTCAATTATAGTTTCAATACTGCAACTAGATAACTTAACGGCACGGTGTACTGAAATTTTCATCGCCATGTTCTTATTTTTATGTTTGTACCAGATATTTTTTTCTTGTTTTAGACACTAAATGTGACTAAATTTTGCTGTTGTAAAAATTTTTTTATCTCTCATAGTTTTTGTGTAATGGCACGTTAAAGCCAAAATTTGAAAGTTTCCATTTTAAGGATGTCACTACAACCAACTCGCTTACCAAACTGAAAAAATTCGCAGTGAATAACATGTATGTTACAAATTCAGCTATTTTTGTATTTCAAAAAAAAAAAAAATATTTAAGTTTTCAAATTTTTGTTTTAAATTTCAGCATTTTTATTTTACTATGAAAAGGTTTTATTCTTTGTTTTTATGTACATGTAATTATAGCCTGCAAAATCTTTATCCACTGTGAATTTTTTCAGTTTGGTATGTCAGTTCGTTTTTGTGTAGTCCTTAAATCGGAAACATGGAAATTTTGACTTTAACAAGCCATTACCTGAAAACCATGAGTGATAAAAAAAATCTCATAAGAGCCAAATTTAGTTACATTTTGTGTCGAAAATATGAAAAAAATTCTTTGGTACAAACAAAAAATAAAAACATGGTGATGAAATTTGCTGTAGACAACGCTCTGCTGTATTCCCAAGTTTAAGTTTTCTGTATATGTATGTGTTAATTAGAAGTATTTCTTGAACACAAATTTGCGTTTAAACAAATAAGCTATTATCAAGTGTCACAAGTATATATCTCCAGTTATCTAGTTACATTACTAAAATTACAATTTGTAATTTTAAAAAAAATTTAGTTTTTGAAACAATTATTTATAATTATTTGATAACCTTACCACAAAAGTAAAAAGTGTTTAGTGAAAGTCTCCACTGCCCTGCTATGGTCTTTAACCTATCACTAGCCCACTGGCCAGCATCATACCTCAAATAGAAAATTAACTCCTACCAGCTGCCACTAATGTGTGAGTATATAATATCACAGCCTTGCCTTGCATGAGATTCGAACCCAAAATGTCCTACCAGTGTTCTAAACAACTGTGCCGAAACAGGTCATCAGAACAGTTAAAAAAAATTAAATGGATATATGTATGCAGTCCCGTGCCCAAAGAGGTATACATGACAATAGGATGACAAAGTGACAACATTTTTTTTATTATTTCTAGGTGGTCATATCCGACTTTCGGGATTTCTGGAACATTTTACATCTTTCCATCCCCTAAATGATTGAATTTTGAAAATTCATTAAATAGTTCTAGGTATTTACGTAAGTTTCATTTCCATCAGAAATCATCTAGATATGTCAACAGGTTTAAGGGATACAGAGGACTAACTGCAACCACGGTTTATTTATTAAATGCCCTTATAGTTTGAATTTCAAACATCCTGAAACCACTTTTTGGAATATGTGTAAACTTCATTCCAAAGGAAAATTCAATTCAATATCTTCCACACCTTTAATTTTCAAACTATGAAAATTTGGTAATGTAATGTTTTGTAAGTTTTATTCAAAGAAAAAAGCACCTCAATATTTTGATGGGTTTAAGCATTACAGAGGATTAATTGAAAACATGTTTCACTCCTTTTCACCACCTTATTTTCAAGTTTCAAAAATTCCTTTCTTAATGAATGCATACTGTATAAGAGGAAGCCACCATCAAAATTTCATGTCTCTAGGGGTCACTTGTATAAAGGAAGTTCAATGCTTAATCTGAGTTTAAGATGGTCACTGATTTTAGATTATCATAAACTGCATTGTATAAAACAATTTTTGCTCTGATCTTCGGTCAAAGTTAACTTAACTTTGAACCACCAATTTTCATGGTTCAGGCAAATGATCTTCGGTCATTAGCAATAACTGCAATTTTATACACATACTTTTAAATGAATTATATTTTTATTCGTGATTGGTTAAGATAAATTGCAATTCATTTGAAATCCATTTTCCTCCAAATGTTTTGTTACAAAATGTTAATCCTGAAAACTTGTGTGTGCCAGTCGATAGTAGAGTTTTAGGTTAGGATGTGAACATTTTACTTTCAATTTTAATTGAATTAACTTGAAATTTAAAGGTAAAAAGTTGTAAAGCAATATATTGGTTGTTTGACTTGCTTCATAGTCTCCCTTGCAGAAAATTTTATTGAGCAAGGAATCAAGAAGGCAAAAATAAAGTTAGACAGTAACTTAGTTTTTGAAACAGCAAAATTTTTGCTACTGGTACATATATTTAATTTGTATGCATAGGTTGTGTGAATGTAGGTTATGTGATGGTTATTAAGGTTATGTTCATGGAAATATTTTTTGAAATTACCTACGCTTCATAACTCGTATTCACATAAAAGACAAAGCAAAAACCTATTCACCGATAGCATTAAAGTTTTGCATTGAACATTACATTTACTTTTGCATCATTAGATATGGACAAGTACTTTAGACTGTAAGGTATAATAAACATCCATATTTCGTGTTTGTTTCATGGAAACAATGTCCGATTTTAAAATTAACTTTCTTGAATCTGCAATACATTTTTATGTCAGTGGATGATGAGATGTTCGTAATAATAAATAAATACTCGCAAGTCAGCTGACGACCTGTGACGAGATGACTTTCCCTCGACATTATCCTCCCCAAACCCTTCCTGAACCTTCTTACCCCCTTCACAGTCACTAAGTCAACCTTCAAAACATTCCACTTCTTCCTCACAAGCATAGACTGCCTATCCTGCTTCATTTTCATACACACCTTTAGTATCGTTTGTTGTTTCTATTCCTCCTATCACTCCTTTAGTTAGGTGGAACTGTAAACCTCCTCATTCTCCCTCTCCATTCATAACTCTACATCCTGACCAGTTTTCCAAATATCTCTCTGTCCTTCATTGCACTCCATTCCATTTCCTTCACCATTGCATATAGCCTCTTTATTATGTTTCTCGCTGCCCTTCTTTGCACCTTTTCCAGTTTCTGCACCTCAGCTTCCACTCTGCAGCCACATATTCCAAAATTTGCTGTACCGTTGTGCAATGTGCCATTTCATTCATCACACAGCTAAATCTCTTCAGTACCCTTTCCAGCATAGTCAGTGTTCTTCTCCCTTTCGTAACCAATAATTCTGTTTTGTCCATATAGAGTAAAGTTACTTGGCAGCGCAATGCATAAGTACTTACATTGAGTGACTTGCTCTTTTTGTCCATCCCACCTGTGTCTGTTCATCATTCTCTTTCTTGTAGAACCCGTTTGTAAATTAATTGAAATGATATAATATTTCCTAACAAAAAATTCCTGTTATTAACAAGTTGCTTTTAAAATTGCATGTTATGCAAGTTGTTGATTCTGATTGTATGTGGAGACACAATGGGATCCATGAGGCTATAGTAAGTAGGATTATCCACAAAGTTACTCGTAATATAATGTAGCTAATTGAGAATTTGATAATATTGTTTCAACTAATGAAGACAAAATATGTAGGGCTTACATTTAGAAATTCTAATAACTGCATAATATACAGCAGAAGACCTATCAGGAGCTTACAAATTACCATTAAGTACTTTAAATTATTGGTGAAAGTTAGGTATACTGTTGAGACTTATTTTATTGTATTTGTACTGGGGAGGAGAAGGCTACATTTAGTTTAATGTCTTTCTTGAGACAATGTATGTTTTTCTTTGCTAAAATAGTGTAATATTTTGTTTTTGTAGGCTATGTATTACTTATCTTTGTAAATCTTATGACAAATTTTATAGCAACCTCTATCCTTGCTCAAAGAATTAATAATAAACATAATACAACATATTGCATTTTTGCGATTTTGAAACGATAATACTTAGGTGCACTGGTAAAATCATTCTGAAGGACTCTCGTTTGTGTAGAAATAACTTTTCGCACTTCTTTAGAAAAAAAGAGTTCGCCTTAAATACAAACATTACCATAAATGTTTTACAAATGCAAGGCAAAGGACAAGTGTCTTTAATTAAACTGTAACACACTAGATTCTAACTCCGAAATATAGAAACTACACCACATACGAGTGATAGTTTCAGGTAATACCTATATTCAATGCATGCCGCACGACAATCACTTAACACTATCTGCCACTAATAAGAAATAATTTAACTCGCAGACAATTCCTGCAGCTCAACTTGTTTCCTGAATATAGTAATTATTTGCTATGTTCGTATACCTTCTGTATTATACTGTAAATTTCTACCAGAAAAGTAAGTATTTGGCGAAATTAATAAATAAACCATGTACTGTCTTGTTTTGTTTTCATTACACTAAACCAAAGATACAGTAAATGTCTTGTTAAACTTACATAAAATACATCTGCAAAATAACTTCAATATTTTTGACCAATCAAGAAATTGTTTACAAACCACCTTACTCTATGGTAAATTTGATCTTACAGTCAGTAAACCAGAGATCATTTTATTGAACAAATTCTTTATGCAAGTCAGTTAATATTTGATCTTTGGTCACGCTTGATATGTTAGTTGAACAGGGATCAAGCAAATGTTTATACAAGTGGCCCTAGGTCCAGCAGTTTGGCCTGTGCATTCATTGATTGAGTGAGTGAGAGACTTTATTTGATATAGAAAGATTTAAGGGTGTAGTATATTGTGTAAAACATTGAGTATTGCAGTTTCAGGTAGCCTAAATTTATTTTTTGGTTGGAACCTAGTAACCATGTATTTATGGCTCGTTAGCACAGAATTGATCCTTCCGTTTTAGTTCCTGTTATTTTGTCTGAATTCCAAGTATTTTGGTGGCTAGGTTCCAGTAGGATTACAGGTATACTGAAGGTATACCAATGTTGTACTCACTACGATAAATGTTCATTTTTCCCATAATAACGCTATTCTATACAGGGTGAGCCGGGAGGAAAGGTACATGCTTTGAGGGGTGATAGTACTGGTGATTCTGAACAAAACGTCAACTGCATATTTTCCGTCCCTTGTTTTCATTAGGTTTCTCTGAAACAATTAAGAAAAGGGCATATATGTTTATTAGAAACATTTTGTTCAGAATCACCAGTACTATCAACCCTCAAAGCATGTACCTTTCCTCCAGACTCATCCTGTATGTAGGTGCATGTGTCATCTTGTTATTCGATCAGTCATTTCAGAGCCATCCACCAGTTCGACTTAGAAAACTATTACTAGACTGAGGAGTAAGGCACATTTCTGAGCAGTTTCCTCACGTTGTAGAATGTGGTCATTGAGGAGTGGAAATTTAACATGTGTTATCAGCATCCACCACTGTAAATTATTTGAACCTTGCGTTTTGGACTACAAGATTTTCCTACAAGGTAATTTTCCGCCCTTGTACATGGCCTTAAGGTTGACACAATTGTGCAATTCTTTTAAGACTTAACAGTTCAGTGCTGAATGGATGTGCAGGAGACTGCAAGGCACTTTATTATTTTCATTTTTGGCCAGAAAAATGTGCAAGTGGACAAACATAAAAAATAAAGTATGTTTTATACGAGCTCGTCATCTGTGTTATTTCTGGAATATTCTACTACAGCGGGCTGAACAGCTGTATGCTGCCTCAACGAGAGGCAGTGTGTCCTGCTTCAACTGTTGTAATGTAAGTATTCAAACATTTTTAAGAAGTTTTCTTGTCTTATACTAATTAATTTTTCTATGCTTCCAGACAAATCTTACCTAAGGACTTAAACAAAGTTGTCTTTGTTCAGTTCAACAATTGTCTGGGTGACCAAAGTAAGAGTATACTTACCAGGATTGGTTGATAAATGTTGCAATTCCGCTGTAGTCTGTTTAGTGGTGGAAGGAAAGTGAAACACAGCTGCAGTTTTTGAGGCCGACCCAGCGCTATAACTGACCACAAACTCATCCTGACCTGTGGTGTGAACAACAGACAGCATAAAAATTGATTGTACTACTGCAAAAACAAGCTTAATTCTTTGTACTAAAAAGTTTAGTAATAAAATATATCAGCACACTATGCAGAAATCATTAATTGTTAAACCTTGCTTTGAATGATATCCTTAAAATGTTTGGAAAGTTCACTTTAATCAACGAGGCCACTGTGGTGTAATTGTCAGAACACACACTCATGTGGTGATCCGGGTTTGATTCCCAGCCAGGCTGATCTGACTTTTGCATGTGGTAAATGTGTACGTGCAGTGAGCTGATGGGTTTCCTTGGGAATATACACACCCAACTCATCTCATCCATTCTTCAGCCAGACGGGTAAATGGCATGTCTCTGGTAGAGTATCCAGCTCCCATTCTTTCCAGCCATTTCTTGTCTATAGCGACCGTGCCTGCGGTAGGAAACATTTCATGTTTTTACCTAACGTCACTTTTATCATGATTGTCAAAATACTCGATATATATTCCACATGTGATTTCACACTTTTCCCATGACCTCTGAGATACATTAAATAGTCGGGTCATAGCAGTCTTTCACCTTCAAAAGCAAATTCAGGATTTAAACTTCACTTGATGAAAGGGAGTGCCATTGATGTGGCTAAAGCCTAGAAACATCTGTGTACAGTAATGGGATTCTGTAATTTCCCTGCAAAGGGAGAGAAACATGAAACAACCAAATATGTACTACCATTTCCTTGCCAGAAAAGAGAGTGTTTCAATCCCCATATTACACAGAATAAAGAAGAAAAACTCAGCAAGCAAATTAACAAAGAATACCAAACTCACCAGACACAATTCTAGGACTAGGCTGCTTCCCTGGCAAAATATAAAACTTCTCTGGATCCTTCCTACAACATGTGCAGCCTGCACACAGTTTATTCTTCCGGGAGGTGGTACACCTGTAGATGACAAAATTTGTTTTGATACACTGCAATTTAATGATTAAGAGTAAGTATTGTATAAATTATAAATGACTTACCATATGCACATACTGACAAATACACACATTCCAAAAAAAGCAGATCCCATTGCAGCAAAAAATGTCACTACTACATCCATTGCCAGTACCCTGCAAAAAAATATACAGGCAGCAATAAATTTAATTCTATGTAAGCATTATTTAATATTCAATTATGTATGCTACTTAAACATTAAAATACTGCCCAACAGAGTTAACTGATGTCCTGAAAAAATGTGTGAACTACAGACCTTCCCCCTCCCAAATCACAATAAACTTATAGATACTCCATTGAAGTCACCAACATTATCTGGTACATCTTCAATTCGGTCACTTGCAAAGTGGGTACTTTAATCGAAACACTCACTAATTGCACTAGTACAGCTACGGCTGTGAAACCAGTATGGTGGACTACAAACCCAATAGTGACAGTGCAGTGGCTATTATGAAATCATATTTAAGTGGAAGGATCCAGAAAGTAGTGTTGAAGGGTGTTGAGTCTGATTTCTTACTTGTTAAACACGGAGTTCCACAAGGATCAATTTTGGGTCCGATATTGTTTATAATATATATTAATGACTTGCCGTTTAATTTATCAGTTACATCTGTTAGTAGTTATTTGTTTGCAGATGATCTTAGTATTTGTTTTAACTGTAAATCTAGGTCAGAGTTAGATGAGCAAGTTAAGTCTATCTCAAGTATTGTCCAAAATTGGTGTAATGCTAACATGCTTTGTATCAACAGTGGTAAGATTCAGGAATCAATTATTACATACAATAATTTTGTTGATAATGTTCAAAGCCCTGTAAATTTCTTAGGGTTTGTTATTGATCAAAATCTAAAATGGGAGGAACATATAATATTATTAAGTGCCAAGATCTCTAAAGACATTTATTTAGTAAGGAGATTAAGACAGTGTGTAAGTCTGGATGTTCTGAAAACTGTATATTATGCACATATTTATAGATGTTTATGTTATGGCACACTGCTTTAGTAATAAGCTAGCATTTATTAGATGTAATTATAATAAAACTCAAAAAACATTTTATTACATGTCAATGAAATTTTATAATTTTCTTCCTTTGGAAATTAAACAGTTAACTTTGAAAAAATATAAAAGATTGCTACAGAAAATATTAACAGAGAACTGTATTTATAGGATTAGTGACTTTTTTGAGACAAGTTTTGTTTATTGTATGACTTGAAAATACATTTTGTCATGTAATATTGCTGACGATTGTATCACAAATGATGTACTCATATGACTCTGCATTAAAATTGAATCTCTCAGTCCCTTTCTAATGTGTTTAGTGAAATTAATAATAGAACAATAATTAAATGTTGTTTATACAACAAAGCAATTTACGGCTGGACTTAAATGCACCTTACAAAACATACAAGAGTGACAAAAGGAAAATAATATGTAGAGTGATACATTTTTGTGATTACAAGAAAGGACATGTAACATATTGAGAAAGTCAGTCAACACAAAAACATTAACTACACTTCCACTAACAACCAGAAAGAGAAAACCATGAAAGTGAAAGAACGAGCTGGAATCATTAAACTGTGGGGCAGTGAAGAGATCTGTACAAGAGTTTTATAGTGCCTGTGATTGAGAAACTGTGATAAGACAAAATCTAATTTTATGGGAGCAAGGAGTAATAAACTCAAACTGGGGATCCTGTTTATAAACTGTAAAGCCAGGAGTAGGTGCGCTGGAACCCCCACCCCCCTTTTCAAGGATTTTTGTACTAGGAGTCGTGGAGCTTAATAATATTTTTAAGAGGGGGAAGGAATCTTAACATAATTGTTCTGGCACCAGTACCATAACCAGAAGTGAGGGGTCGGGGGGTCCTCCCCTGGAAAAATTCCATTTTCTATTTGCAAAATTGTGGTATTTAAGCAGTTTTTAAACCTAAATATATAATACACAGTATTTTTAAAGGTGCAATATTTATAATTTTATGCCATAAACTTAAAAAAAAAAAAAATTATTAAAATTATTTATGTAGGCAGCATTATGTCCAAATATCTTTAAACAATTTATTTACACGTAATAATTTTGTGAGTATGCTAGTCATGGGAACTTACACAGAACCAGAAAATAATGCTTGTGTAACAGTTCACTCCTGATATATGCATTAAAATCATGGGCTACGGTAATAACCTAACTATTTTGCAAACATTTGAATTTGCACATATATTTTGAAATTTCCCGAATTTACTTATTAATATCTCTAGAGTTGCTACAAAATTTCCCGATCAAATTTCCCTGCTTTTCCAGACAAAAAATTTGAATTTCCAGTCTCTTTGTGGAATTAAAAATCACGAAAATTTAACCTAAAGTGTTAAAATAAGTTAAATTTGCATGACTGGTTTAAAAAACTTTTTATAAATGTACCTACTAAAGTTACTTGTGTTTGACACACTCAGTTACCAAAATCCAGAGAACTGTAATACGTTTAAATTAACTGGAACTATTTTTAAAGTGAATTGCTAAGATTTCATTTTCATAAAGTGAATGATTGTGCAATCGTCCAAAAGTTAATCGCAAAGCCTGCCGTCATGAAGAAGTGACTCCTGTACAGAAGTCAAGCTAGTTAACTAGACAACGACCGCAAATGCCTGCAAACTCACACTGCTAAGCCTACAGTTTGTTCTATAATTTTGAATTTCCAGTCATCAGAGGCAATTTCCCTGACTTTTCCAGGTTTTCCCTGACCACTTTGAAATTCCTTAACATTTCCAGGTTATCACTGTTTTCCAGACCTGTAGCAACCCTGACTTATCTAAATACTTATTATTAGATTAAGAAAGCAATTTAGTCTAAATTTATCATTAACTCAAAAAATAAAGTGCACAAAGATATTCGAGGAAGAAATCAAACATATAAAAAAATATATAAATACTGTACATGTTTGGAAATAATCTATAGTGACTGAAATATAATTTATAAACTTAAATAACCCTTTCTTGATAACTATACCTGGCTACGAAACCTAAATCTCTGTTCGACTATTCAGGGGGAGAAAACACGTGAAATACGTTTTCGATTATTCCTCCATATCTAGCACACTCTTTAAGATTTTTTGATATTAGACTCTTATGAGATGAAGAGACGTAAAAGGTGGTTTATATTAATTGTTTACATAGCTGGAACCTAATGGACTACTTTTGTGATTTTTATGTCACTGGAATACTTATACGAATGTCTAAAATGGGACTTCAAGATGTTTCGAAATTCAATACTTTAGGGGGGTGGAAAGAAGTGATAAGTGTTTTCCATTATTCCTTTAAATCTATTTAACCATTTGATATATTGAAGCGATTTTGGCTTCAGGATTATGCTGCTTATGAAAATACCCAAAATACCATTCCAAGATTTTGCCAAATTCTATTAAAAAATGTTTTCAAATCATAAATTATATACATTGTCATCGACACCATTAAACTTAAAGATATTGATGGCATTTTTGCTTAAGAACGATGCTACTTAAATGCCTGGAAAGTAATATCATAATTTTTGAAATTCGACACCTACGGAGGTGAAAAATTGTGGAAGTGGTGAAACATATTTTCAATGAATCGTTGATATATCTTGGACCCAGCAGACTATTATTGTGTTTTCCAAGTCTATGAGACATCCGTAAAATATTTTAACATGTTTTAGAAACACCTTCGATATTGTTCGAGGTCATTAGAGATGGTTACACACAACTTGATACTATGACAGGAGTTAGGAGAGGAGTCTGCCATGGTCTGAAATCAAGATGGCTGATGCGATACCCAGGTCCTCCAGAAAGTGAGTCCAACATGCACCATTGCGCCGCCTCACTCAGTCATTTGAGATATTAAGCTGCTTTTCACTTTGTGATGATTATGTAAATGGTTGTAAATATATCTTAGGATATCTCTAAATTTGAGCTCTCTAGGCTGATAAATATTTTTTCAATGAATTGTTGATTTAGTTGCAACTACATGTTATCGTCTTAGTTTCAGTTCAATTGGATACTTATAAAAATGTCTAAGATATGTAATTTAAGGTTCTTCGAAATTCGACCGCTAAAGATACTAAAAGACGTAAAATTTGTTTTCGACTAACCAATGATATACATCTAATCAGTTGAGATAGTGAGGTGGTGTTTGCGTCCAAATAATGTGTATGGAAATAGCTAAAAAGTTACATACGTTACTTACAAAAACAACATAATTTAATTATCAGAGGAGGGGAACCTAGTTTGTGAACTTCTAAAACAGACGGTCCGAAATGCAGGAACGAACAGCGATAAAGAATTTAAACCAGGGTTACATTCTGTAATTCTATCGAGATGTATTGTTGAACAACCTTTATGTATCTCTGGACTAAATATTTTATTTACTGTATTTGTTATCATGATTACTTTGGACCAGTAGCATCCGGCATACTTTTAGTGCACGTGAACACCCAGTTTTCTGCGAAACATTGTTGTGAAATAATATTCGAAACATTCTTGCATGTTTTGTAGCGTCAATACAGTTTGTAGTGTTCGTCTAACCCATCACAAACTCACAGAATTTTTATCCTGTAAAGCTGCGATGTTGCAACACTGTATTGTGCACAACAGAGCTGTGCTCTTCTCTCAGCCACTGTGCGCATGTGCACTACAAAATGACATCACCTGTTATGGGAGTTTTAACATTGGAGATGTGTACAGGTCTGACTGTGCTCATGCCAGTTGATCGCGGAAACGGTTCCTTCTTTCACCTCTTGGTGGCAGCACCAACTGGGACAGCTAGTATTACTTCAGCGCAACTATAAAGATAACCGCACACTTAGACGCGGCAGGGCGGCGCACCAACAGGGAGAGCCCGCACACTAGGGTACGGTGGAGCGCCGCTGCGAGCGTACCCACCCTCCCCCATTTCCCTCACAACTATTCTACCCGGCATCCTGGGCCCAATTTTTGAAACTGTCGAAAAGCGGAATTACTACCGGAGTCTTGACACTAAGTATCGAAATAAATACACCTACTGAGTAGGTGGCAGAATGTCAATTTCTAGAGGTATTAGCCTTGTTTAGTGGTTCCTGATTGTTGAAACAAGGAAATGGATGCTTCATTGTGGTTTTATATTATATCATTTATTCAAGGGCTAGTCTACAAACGAAAACATAATGTATAGTTGGGAAATTCGTAAAAGGAAAGTTAAACTAACTATATATTAAACATTACTTTAAGAAAGGTTTTATATAGTAAAATCAACACGTGGAAAGTGCTATAAAATGTAGAAGGTTTGACTTTAATTTTATTATGGATGTTTTCTAGCATTGTTCTTTAACTGCAAATATAGAATTTAAGAAAACATTGTATTCTGGAGCCACATGTTATACATTCGAAAAAGCCAAGCTAGAGTCGTACTCTTGTGACAAATTAAAAGCTAGAGCGATATAATTATAAAATCTACGATTCAATTTGTACGTATAAAGTATTGATATTATATTTCTGTAAAGTAAAAAAAATATTATTTTACTATGCATCTCACTTCAATTTTATATATCAGCAACGCATTCTGCACTTGATTCACAGCTCTAAGTTAAATAAAATGTCCATATTCAAATACTACGCCACCATATTTGTTCAAACATTTGCATTTTTGAGTTAATCACACTACTCACTGATTTGCGCTGCTCAGTAGTGACGTCACACAAAATGAATCGAATTCTCATCGCTCAATAGCAACTATGGTCGTTTCAAAAGTAGGTTTTTCAAAATTCCGTTACTTGCTACTTCCATAGCCACACACACAGGTTGTCCAAAATCCGCAGTATAATATGACCACCACGAGCGATAGTACTGGGCTAAAATTAGAGACGATAACGTTAGTGGCTAAATGTTGTAAAACGTTTTACGTGCACAACGTAGCACGGAGATAGTCCCCTCTTATGCCGTCTACCTCCAGGTATTATTTTATGTATGTTACACCGAATAAACGTAAATGGGATTTGAACCTGCGCTTGTAATTAGACAGTGAAAATAAGGTATCTGTATCGCTAGGAGGTGAGTTACTTTGTGATATATTGCCACATTGTGCATGTAAATTGTCATTATATAAACTTTTAAGTGGCGTAGCCAGGATTTGTGATGGAATAGGACATGGTTATCTGAGAGTATTATGAAGTAACACTTACCACTTCCTAAAAAGGGAGTCTAGGGGTTCTCCACCAGGGAATATTTGGATTTATAGACGTAAAATAGTGTGGTTTTTGCAGTTTCTGTGACACAATCATTTAAAAAAAAACATTCTACTAGTAAAAATACTATCAATTTTGTTATAAACTTTTAACTCTCCTACTTTCTCTTCCGAACCCCTATGGCTATACTACTGCAGCTTTTTGCCACAAACATTTTCGTGTTTGATTCAACCCAGGATGCGCGTAGTATACTAAATATAGGGCCGTATATGGCCAGCCTGTATTTGTTTTTTATAGGTGGTAACATCAGAGTTACTTGTCTCAATACCAACAAAATCAGTAAATAAGGCGCATTCAAATCAAAGACAAATTTGTAACGAAATTACAAAGTCGAAACCGTTTAATGTAATTGAAACTTGTTCAGGTGTTTTCAGTAGACAATCTGTCAATGCAGGAGGTGAAAACGCTATATGAAAACAAAACAAATTAATTTTACCTACAGTACCAACCAAAAACTTACAGCCACCCATACATATAAGGTACACCCGTCCAGGATTCATAATGTTGGTTGGCCCAACTTAGTGAATTTATTTCTGAATGTAATTGCCACAAACTAACATTTTTGTTCAAATAAACTTTTTTATTTATTTTTTGGCTTACAAATTATGAATTTATTAATATATTGCAAAACTAAAAATCACTACATTTTGCAGTACCTATATATAAAAGCTAATAAAATAAAAACTACTTCAGATATATGATATTGTCTTATGTTTGTGAAGTAGAACGTTTATGAACGTAAAATACTAAGAAGCAATCACAGTAAATTAAAATCAATACATCCTCCTTTTTCAGCTACATAGAGGATTTTAAAATACACAGAAAACTGTATAAATATTTCACTAATTCCACATATATATTTTTTTTTTTGAGATATTGACTGAGCCGCAGTGTGTTTGTCGCCTAGGCTTCTTATTGGATGTGTTTGGCAAGAAGTAGCATGTAACAATAAAATTTGTACCGCATGTATAAATCATGATTCCACCCAGATGTGAAAAGTGTGTTTCTGAGTGTTTCCCCCCTTGTTTTTATTATCCACAAAAAGGCAAAAAAAATTCCAAATAATGTTTCCCCACTGTGAATCCTACATAGTATTTTACGTTCATAAACGTTATGCTATACAAACAAAATACATTGAATTAACGTAAATAAAACTAAAATTTTGAGATTTACACAGAAAAGAGAGGTAGTCAGAGAGACATATAGATGGGGAGGACAGGTGATTAGAGAGGCGAACAGATATAAATATTTGGGAGTTATTCTTCAGGATGACTTAAGATGGGGCGAGCAAGTGAAGTGTGTTACAAGTAAAGGTAGAAGAGCGCTGGCCCTGCTGGGAAGGGTGTTAAGGGGCACAGACAAGAAAGTGAAAGAAAAGGGATACAAAACAATGGTGAGGCCCATCTTGGAGTATGCGGCGGCGGTCTGGGACCCGTACGTGGGAAGGGAAGTGGTAGAGGTGGAAAAGGTGCAGAGAAGGGCTGCTAGGTGGGTCACAAATAAGTGGTGGACACAGGGGGAGAGAGAGGAGGATTTTAAACCATCAGTAATGGTGAGAGGACTGGGGTGGGGCACACTGCAGGAGAAGAGGAGAGTGGAGCGGCTGGTAAGGA
>PNEQ01116251.1:0-34872 GCA_003012365.1 Medauroidea extradentata | reverse complement strand
CAGGGTTAACCAATCATCGTGACTTCATCAATAACAACTCACTCAGTCAACGGTTGATTTATTTTTTGTGTAACTTTGACAGATGTTTACAAAAGGCAGTTTCTTACAAAAGGCGGTTATTTACTAAGCACAAATAAACCCGTCAGCTGTCCGGCGTTACCATGTCTGAGCGTGAGTTTAAAAAAAGGAAAAAAAAAAAGGTAATGATGAAACGTTCGTTGCCTGCGATTTTATCAGTGCTATGCCATGACTGAATACACTTATCAAAAAAAACGAACCCCCGTATTTCCCGCCACCATTTGACAATGTTCAGACGAAACAAACAAAAACAAAGTAAAAAAAATCTCTAGAAGCACAAAAGCCTCGTGCAGTCTCTCCAGCGCTCCCAGGGCCAGCCCCGTAGCGCCCTCACGACATCCAGACGTCTCTCTCACTCCACCATCACTACACGACTAATAAACAACTAGCCACCCCCTCGGGCCAGCGCCCGGCACCAACCGTTCTCTCACGGCAACGGACATGGTAACAAATAGCGCACACGGCGGAGTGATACAACAGTATCCTAAATTCAACAAAACCAGCAAAATTACCCTTAAAACATGAAACAAACCATTCCAAAATTTCCATTTATAGGTTTTACATTGAAATAAAATTGGTTATCCACACAAATATAATAATTAGGGACAAAAGGTGCGCAACAGTGGACCTACTTTCGCGGCACAATACCCTAAGCAACCCCCTGTGATGGCTGACCTACATGCGTCAATAACCTACGTCATGGAGAGAATTCCATGAAGCAAGTGATCAACCACGACGTCGACGCCAGAAATCCTACAGCCTGGAGAAGCTTGCAACACCTGAAGTTACTCACTTCACCAGGGAAAATTTAATAATAAGCTAAAATTGCCAAAACTCAAAAATTAGTCAAAATACAAGAAAAAGTTATACTAACAAAAATAATTAAAATTTTACTGTGGTCAATTTGAAACCAAACAAGCCAGGAAAATAATCAAATGACTCTACTTTAAAATTCCTTGACTACTTTAATATTAACATTTTGAAAAGATGAATTTAAATTAACATGTCCCCAATTACTAGGTTATTGAATTCTGTTGTATCATACCGGACACCTGACAGACTCACCCTGAAAATGGCATATAGCCTGTTAAGAAAGATTTACATAATATAAATTTAAAATAAAAAAAATAAAAACACCTTTTAAAGATTTAACCAAGATGGGGAAGTGGCTGAACACTTCACATTACACATTACATTGTTCACTTCATTTGGTTTTGTACTATTACTGTGCAGAATAATTACACATGTGGAGTACATTTCAATATCCCCGCAACATTTTCTAACAAATTCGTTCTGCTACACCAGCCATCTATCAGTAACTGTTCGTAGCTCACACAACGTCGCCCATGACACATTGTAGGTTTACAAATTAGCGTGGGGTACGTGTTTGTTACTAACTACCGCGTCATTCAGCCACACCACCTGTGTAGTACGCATTGCCTACGTGGCAGTTCCCTAACACTGTCTTGTTCATTTTCTTGTAAATGCTTCATTTTACAGTGTAACAACAAGACGACCTTTTTTGTTCATCGGGGTCTCTTGATACAAATTATAGCATTGCATGTCCATAACATCTAATGGCACCAACGTCTAAGCAGAAAAGGGGGTGACCACCCCCATTATTTTGATGAAGGTATAAGTTATTCGAAACACATTTTTCACTACTGTCGATCATTGTTAGCAGAACACAGTATCCGGCGAATTATGATTCAATGTTACGTTTTTTTTACGATTTTGTACCAATAAACTAGTTTGAAATTCGTTTTTCGAGGGCATATTGCTCCCTTACGAAGTGTGCTAAGCGAAAAGTCGTCTTTAGTAACTACTTCATTTTCGACAAGGAATCACCACACGAAGTTTGTAACATATGTACTTTCATTTACACCCTGTATACACACACACACACACACACACATATATACACATAGGGTTATTCAAAATTATCTGTACACTTTCAAGTGATTGAAAAAAAATATCTACATAAAGGTAAGATAAGAGTATATGATTAGAATCAGCAACTCAAGAAGTTTTTTTTTTTTGTTACACTGATACCCAGCAGCAGTGTTCACAGACAGTAACATGGCTGCCAGACCAACTGAGAAAGCATTTTGCGTGATGGATTTCTGCAAGAGCGTGTCTGCAACCACAGTGCGTCAAAGGTTCAGAACCAAATTTAACAAGGTTCCACCTAGCAGAACATCCATTTACGACTGGGTACAGAAGTTTAAGGAAAAATGGATGACTTTGCAAAGGCAAAAGCAGTGGGCAGCCATCATCATCCGAGGAACAGGTTGAACGGATCCGTGAAACATTCATCAGAAGTCCACAAAAAATCAACATCTCGTGCCAGTCGGGAGCTAGGCATTGTGCAACCAACTATTTGGAGAGTGCTAAGAAAACGCCTGCAAATGAAACTCATATCGGATTCAGTTGCTCCAAGGCATTACACACTGGAATAAATGTAACTTCACATCTAATAGCTATTTACTAGGTCAGGCACATGTGCGATTTCAATCTCAGACCAAGATTTATGTCGACTTTTAGGCATGAAAGGAAGCAGTTTCTTTATAATGTATTATTTCTTATCCTGTGAAATTCCACGTGCTTCCATGCATCATGCACCTTTCAACTGGAGGAAACCCACATTTTAGAGTCTTAGCACTAAGAATGTTCATTTCAATAGGATCACCATCAAAACTTGTTCTGTAGTTCAAAACATACCATTTTGTTTAAATGTCTTAGTTTGATTTTATTTATTCTCTTGGTGGAAGCAGGATTTTTCCAGTTAATGAAGTCAGCAACTTGCATCCTTACCGCTGATACGTTTCTAGAATTAGCCTTTTCAACAGTGTCCTGGAAATCATCAAAGTCATAAACATTCTTTTCTTCAGTGAGAGTTCTACCTGATGGTGGAAGGAATCTGCTGACGTGAAGGTATTCCCTTTCTCAAAATAATTTAGCTCTATCTTTCAGTAGCAATTTCATCTGAATTGACCAGGTATGTAATGAAGCTCACCAGTGACCAGTTTTTGTTTTGTGCTGCACAGTTGTCGAGCTACAAAACAATCTTCTTTTTATCCCTTTTCTTTAAAAAGAGTGTGAAGAATGCAGTGATTATGTCTTCTTATTTTGTGCCTGCTACAGGCTCACACCAGATCACAGCTATTGACTTCCCATCATCACAATCGTTGTTTGTTCCACCGAGTGGAACAAAGCTTTCATTGAAGGCATTTATGCGCCGAGTAAGCATCACGGTTTTCAATGCATCCATTACCGGAAGCATGATGACCTTCTGAAGATTAAAGGAATAAAATGAGGTATCATGATCATATTTACTAATGTTAACGTGCCTTTTATATTCTTCACGAGCTTGCTTTGCCCTTTTTAGATGTTCCAGAATATTTTGACAGTCCTCACACTTAGGATCCTTTTCTATTACATGATCTGGATCATTTTGATTAAAACGGATGCATTCTTCGCAATCTTCTTGTCCAAATTTGGTGAAGGATATGTTCATGGAATTCACAACATTTCTGTACGTATCATAAGAACACTTCAGGTTTGGATGTTTTGTTAAGAAGTCATTGTGCATGTCCATCAAAGTTATATCACTAGGCAAGTATCTGCGGTTAGGGGAATGCTCTCATCTGTAGTGGGACATTCATGGATGGTATGACTCAATATGTGAGTTGATATCATCAATATTTATCCAAATAGGTGTTTTGCAGCCTCGCACGTCTTAAGGTGGTGTGATGGAATCAGGTGAAGAAAGTGCACTGTGGAGTGCAGTATCATTTATTGTGAAGCCAAGAGTAGTCGAAATAAATGTTTTGCATACATCATGTTTTTGACCATTCTCATCAGACAGAGTGTAGTAAAACGAATGAGTGTCTGGCTTTATTATGATCAAATTTAAGTTTTTGCGATCTGCTGGTGTAAGCGACTTAGCCTTACACTTTCGTAGATAACCTTTCTTGGTTAGCTGAGCTGTATCATTTGAATCAGTCAAATCATTAGCCTCCGACTGTCTTTGGCATTCAACAATGGTAGCAACACTTTCATTGTTTACTGCATTTTCCTCTACTACTCCTGAAATGCTGAAACCACCAGGGGTGATAGAGCCAGAAGAAAGTTCTAAATCATTTGCACTTGACTGGTTTTGACATTCAACAATAATAGCAACACTTCCATTATTTATTACGCTGGATGTACAAGAATCGCGGACGTTTGAACTAGAAGTATGAAGTTCAAGATAATGTACGTTTTCATTATTAACCTCGAAACATACAAACTCTTCTACATGGGTGGCATGCGGCCCGTGTTAGATGCTTTGTGGTTCAATATCTAAACGTTTGTTTTTAACAACACAGTCCGTAGTGTATTTGTTAGCTTCGTTTAAAAATACATAATTGAACTCACCCAATGGTGGCGTTCCAGGTAATACTGTTGAACTGTCAGATTTCCCCATAGCTAGTTCTAAAATCCCTCTAGCTCTGGTACTGGTATTGAACATGTTTCTCTGACCACATCAATAAGACCTTCGCACTACTGTACTTACTTACTAGTTTGTTTCTCAACTTGACGTTTTATACGTTGTTGAATAACAGAAGTTAGTATACCAACATAATAAAAAGGAAAACCTCATCTCACAACCAAATTCATACATAAAATCTGTATGTACACAAAATGGGAAGCTTCATAAAACAAATAACCCTAAGTCCGATTTCTAAATCAAAATGCCTTAACTCCTTTGTACTTGAGGTCATGTAAATTATTATGAAGAGTTGAGGCTTTTAAAGTATGTAATAGCGCAACATTTCTGTAGATAAGCCATATTTGGTCTCCTTATAAGCCATTAAAATGTGAACTTCAGTATTTTCACCGTAGATTATGATGTATTAAGTCCTTGGAACGAAGAAAATCACCTTAACTCATTTTACGAAAAAATTGGAGTTAAGGTCATTTGTTTTATGAGGGCAGAACTGGCCATAACACTATTGATTATAGACTGCGTTTTTCTACCTTACTTTTCCCAAACCGAGTCCACTAAGAAGAAAGTATTATTTAGTTAAAGTATTACAAAAGACAAATTATAATATCTGCCTGAATTTAACTTACATAAAAAAATACTAAACAAAACATATATTTGTGATGTTACAGAGTGATATCTGCCTTACCTGTATTTGTGTAAAGATGACGCCTGTGCTAGTGAGTTAGAGTTTTTCCCTGTTGGCTCATCCAGCAGTCACTCATTTGATTGAGGATAGTTGTATTACGAGCTACTCTAGAAGGACGACACCAGTCTCTCGTGCTCTCTGTCCTGAAGACCTACTTGACTTAAACACCTGCAACCCAGAACGCCTAGCGCAGCGGTAAAGCCAAGTGTCAAATTCTTGCGCAATAACCAAAGAACATAAAACTCAATGGCTGCACTGAAAGGCTTTACCTATATTGTTACAGTTTACTTTCATATAATTAAAACAAGCTGTTCTGTTGTGGTCTGAGTATGCTTCATGCCAGGCGAGCAGGTTGGATCACGTGTCCACAGCCAACTGAGAGCAAGAACGAGACAAGCCAAGGCAAGCTAGCTGCTCTCCTCTTACCTATCCTACAACCAGACCAAGCGTGCGGCGCAGCCTCATCGCTACACGCATCACAGCACACTGAGTTTTCAACTTTAATGTCAATCACTTACGAAATCTATATAATAAAATCTCAAATTATAAGTTAGCTTTTCAATGATATATCATATGAATTTTCCACAGTAAGTCAATCGAAGTGGGCATGTCGCGCTGTGTTTATGCAGTTTTTTGTGATGAGAAACTAAATATTGCTTTTTGGAATATATATATTTTTTTTTGCGGCAGCATTTGTCTATTGAAATAATTTGTATTTAATTAATAACTGTATTTTTTACACCAGGGATGATGAATATAAACTTTATGCAAAAAACGGCAAATTTTGACTCATTGGGGTATTGGTGGGTCAAATGCTGCCCATAATGTCCCTATTCCTCTATTACAACCCTCCTGTTTTTATGACCCTTTCCCCAGGAACCGCGAGGGGTCATAATAATGTGGTTTTACCGTATGTAACTTTAGTATCTTTTATATTAATTTTTATGTGTATCAAGTAGTTTGTGCCATGCAAAGCTACCCCCTCTCGCTAGCTTGGCTTCACATCAGTTAGCTGCCATTGGAGTGAGTCTGTGCGAGATGTTCAAGAGGAGATGGATGTGTCGGTCCACCCTCAACCAGTTTGTTGGAACCATTTTAGTTTCCAGTAGTTTACATATTTGATTTACCAGAACCTTTTTCTTGTTGTTGACCCAGGCCTCCTGAACCCCGCTGTGTCCAGGGGCTTAGTTTGCTACCGTAATTTCCACTGTTAACCTTGTTCTACTTTCCTGTGTCACCTACTGGAGGAGTTTAGGCTCCAGATCCGCTTGACTGGTACTGGCCTTCTGCGTAGTCCAGTTATATTGCTTCTTATGGTGAGTAAATTACATAAATTGATCCCCGTATTTTATTGAACCTGTAATTGTTCACCCTGTCCCCAGTAACGCTTTGTGTGTTTCGAGTCTGAGTGTGTAGTGGCGTAGAGACTAGCGCTGAGGGGTCTCCAAAGACTTGGAGGGTGTTTTTACTAACTGGTAATGTAGCCTGCCCCGTGGTTATTGGCCTGTCAACCTTGGGATCATCACGGTCATCATCCTAGGGATTTTTCCCAGTGCTTCCGCAGTGTACCCCTTCTCACCATCCATCTCGTCTCGGCTCTCCCTGCTAGCCGGCCTATTCTCCTAATCTTGCCACCCACATCCTGCCCGACCGACCTACCAAGTCATTGTTATCAACACCTTTCTTATGTTTCACATTCCCCAGACTCCCCTCTTCCTCCTTCATCAGATAGTTTTTCCCACCGTCGAACCTAGTTCGTCAGATGCCACTATTGTAACGTGGGGCATTAATCATCACATCATCCCTAGTTTGCCATATGGCTAATATAGAGATTGATCTCTCAGTTTAAGGTCTTCCAGTTTAATGATTCTTTCACTTTGACAGCTGTATTTTTTGGTCCCATCTAAAGTCCCAATATGCTTTTATCATTCTGTTTAAAAACTCTTTCAATTTTAGGATGATTTTTTTCAGTCCCATGAGAGTATTTAAACCGAGAGATTACAATAAGTACTACCGAACATTGTGTGGAAAGAAATCACCCTACGAAACAGTGCATATTTCATAGATACATAAATGTTTTAGTTAATAATAATAAAACAATTGTTATAAAAGTTTGACGATACAAAATAAAAGGTAGATTATATACATTTAACTATCAAATAAAAGTTTTTGCATACATTTGAAACAACACACCAATTCGCCATGTACCATGCCTAACCTCGACTCAGCAGTATAATGCCTAATGGCAATAGCTGTACGATTGCTTCTTGGAAATTGAAAACTTTTTCTGCTGCTGATACAAAATATATTATAATTCGCAAACTTCCCGCCAACGTAACACTCGATTCACGACCGTAAAGAATAAATGAAAGTTTTTATGTAGTACTATTAATTGCTTTAGTCCATTTACCTCCTCGCACCATAGATAAAGAAGATGCCTCGCATGTAACAAATATTCAACAAATACCTATCAAAAGTGTTTTCACTACAATACCTGAAAAATTAACATTTCCATATTCTGGTAACTTTCATTACCAATACACACAGCATAAAACTAGGCATTTGTCATTCCAAAAAATTGCATCTCAGAATCCAGCATCCATTGAGAGGTGAATTTTGATACTAATGTCAGCCAAGTATATCTCGAGAACTGTCAATTAAATAGCATGTGTCTCACGACTAGAAACTCATCTCAAGACTGTATCACCTGATACGATCTCAAGACAAAATGTAACGACTGTTGATATGGCCTTAAGCCTTGTGGTATGGCTTTAAGGCTTCAAATCTCCGTGGTGAGGCAAATGAAAGGCATGTGCATTCACACTAACAGGCAGAACCAGGGATATGTGGCCAGGCAGCAAATAGTCTGACATAACGGCAATATACAATTCTTGGTAGAGTGTTGCGAGAATAGTATGCACTTATGAAACCAATGAAGTTAAGATGAGATTCTCTAATGTTTGGAAGAGGACTTCAAGTTGAATGTGAGACTATATTGACCTGTACTATCCCTGTTACAAATATTAATAAATAGTTCCATATAATGAATGTCCTCAGGGGTAGTTTTATGATCTTGAACGTTTCCTATTTCCCAGAATTTTTTGACAGTGTCATTCAAAGTAGGTAAGTAGAGAGACACAACTCTAGACATATTGCAATTTAAGGAACCTTTCCCATGAGCACCCAGTCACACAGTGTCAACGGACACAGGTGATTTGCTGTCCTGGGTCAGTGTATACTCATGTAGAGAGTACATAAAGAAGTCAGCACCAGTTAACTTATCTACTTGTGCTGGAGTGAAGAATTGTGAGGTCAGCCAGCTGTAGGCGCAAGATGTGGTTCAATGTGTCGCCATTGATGGTAGCAGAGGGCAGGCAGGTATGTGTTATTTTAGGCAGGGCAAATGCTCTCACTGGTAAACGGTGGTAGTTTTTATCCATACGTGTCAAGAGACAGTCGACTTTAGTAAAATGAACAGGTGCCTGGGATAGACCATACATGGGTAACAAAGTACTGTTGCGAGCAGTGTAAGAAGTTACAGTGGCTGCAGAACTAAGGTATCTCCGTGTGCACTGTACGGCTCGTGTTACCCCTTGTGGCGCTACGTCAGTACCTGCACGCTTTGACCATCGTGCAAGCCATGTAAGCTGATATGTTAGCAGTAGAATTAAAGGGGTATCGACATGCACTGTGCTACTTATGTGTTACCCTTTTGCGAGGTGCCATGGCGGCCACCTGCACGCCTACCCCAGGTTTCATAAAGATTAGAATAACAATAGATATCATACTCTTGAGTTTTCCTGTGTTTACTCTCTCCTGCTGGTTGGTGCTATGACCCTGGTACAACATCCTTCTAGGAACTTTGAGATAAAGACTTGCCGCAAAACTTCAAGACTTTTGATTAAGGGTATAAAAAAGAGCTGTGGCAGAGACAAAGTTTTTTTTTTTTTTGCCAGCAGCATGTGGTGTGAGATGTGGCGATACTGACATGTTGTGAGAAGTATTCAAGAGTGTTCAGCAAGATTGTTTGTGGCAAGGAGTAGTGCGACTAGGGAGTTCCGGGATTTCAAGTGGACTATCAGTGTTCCTAGGTAGGACATTGGGTCCAGCATTTGTGAGTGGTCAAACTTGAACTGGGCTAGCTCACCCTTATTATGTTTCATCATGTGTTCCTGAACATTTTCGTTTTTGAGAAGATTTGGACTGTGCGCCCACGAGCCCCGCCAATGAACTCGCTAGTCCCCCTCTCCTTTCAGACATCAGGTGTTCATATATTTTCGGGCAGCCTCGGCCGTCTTCGTGCCCCACCCTTTCCCCTTCTCCTCCCGGCCGGCTAGTCCGTGCCGCCAATGCTTGCCTCGGGGCACTCTGCCTCCGCTTCTGGACCAGCATGGTTCAAGGGATCAACTCGTGGCCGACGCAGCACCCGTGACTGCTACTGGCAATGTTTGGTATGTTTTGATTTGATTCTTAGTTTTCTTAATCCTTTAGCTTTTGCGTTTTTTTGGTTTAAACTAATTAATTCGTTTTCCGTTGTGTGGTCCCGTTTTGGCCGCAAGCTGACCTCCGCCCCTTTTAACTTACCAGTGTGGTATGTATTTGATTGATGCTATTTAAATTGTTAATAATGCAGTTTAATTCTGGCTCGGCGTTTTGTAATGAATGATAACGTGTAATTTCCGCTAAATAAACCTAGCAGTTATTTGAATTATCTGAGTTTAATTCAGTATTGTTTAAGACTATTTTACCTTGTCCCAGAGTGTGTATTACGTCACCTTTAGGGTTAGTAGTGGGAGTGGTAGGAAGAGTGTGCCTTGGCATGAGATATGTGTCTCTCGTCCTAGACTCACAGCCATCTTTATTTAATATTGTACTGGCAGTGTAAGAAACGGGCACAAACTTGTATAGAGGACTAGGACCTGTGTGTGTGTGCGTGTGTGTCATCATGTCTACACCTTTGGTGGATGTGTCCAGCACATCCACGTCTGAGGTGGGGGTGTGTAATAAAGCCTGCCTGGGTACTGACTGCTGTCCCAGTCCCTTGCTGCCTTGAGTGATGCGGACCCTGTGCAGGGGGGTTGCACTTTACGCCGCTGCGAGTAAGCAGGTGCCTACTTGTAGCAGGATCACGGGACCCCAAGCCATCCACGTCTCGTGTAAAATCCCTGGTGTCATTCCATGCCTCATTTCAGTTCTGAAGACATGCAACATTACAGGTTGCCAAATGGGGTTCGGCAGGTGAGGCACTTCCACGGGTAGTAGACAGTCCTGCTAGATGTCAGGGTACTACGCGTGTCGCTGTCGAGAGTCGCTCACCCCTTGGTGCTACGAGAGGAGAGACGGCCATTGTTGCAGTGCCGCTAGAGTGACCGCTCACACAGGGATGTCTGCGTCACTTGGGAAGGAAAGCGGTGGCGCTGCTGCATCAATATTTCTGACAGCATGTGGCAGACAGACATAGGTGGACTGGCCCGGATTTAGAGGGGTGACATTCTGTCCATTGGGTTGCCGTCAATCATGCCCTTAGGGTAGACCCTCTCTTTCTCCGATCCAATACGACGTCTGAGAGCATCATCCAGTAAAACTATGCCTGGTGACTGGTCAGTCCGTACACCATCGCGGCTTAACCCTGGAGCAGAGCCTGAGTCATTGGAGTCAAAAATGGGCATAACATGGCGTGGAACAAAGTAATGACTAAGGCCTTAGGTAGGGCTAAGCACCTGTGTGGGAGAAACTCGGTACAACAACTACTTGTAAGAATACTATGTACTTATATTAATTAGCTTGATTTTAATACTTACTTGTACGTAATCTTAACAGAGCAGTTTAATTTATACCTTAGAGAATACTTAACTCTTTATATTTTCATGTTCAGGAAATACGAAAGCTTGTGCTACGTTGTACAAAACTCTGAATTCTAATAAACTGGTTCTTTCAGCAGAGTTTCGGTGGAAAAAAGTATTAAATAACTGTATGAACTTCTCATTCCCTTATCCGTGATGGTAGCTGCAAATTACAATGTCATAGTGTGTGTTTAAAACTAGTGGAACTGTGAAATATTTGAATGTAACATGTTTTTGTGAATGGATAGGCTGCTAAATTTACTTGTGTATATGCAACTTGTCCATAAGGTTTTTCACAGCCCAGTCAGCAACAAAATTAAAATTTTGGTTTTTAATGTTTTTTGTGTTGGTTTTAAATCTTAAGATGTGAGTGTAGTTACGTTAAAGTTTAGTGAATAATGTACTTATTGATTCTGTGCATTCGTATGTCATGTGATTTGTACCAAACAGAACTTTCATTGCTACCAACTGGAGCTCATGAGACAAATAAGTAAATGGCTTGGTAAGGCTTGATCAGAATGTGTGGTTGAAAAGATAGTAAGTACAACTGTATATAATATGCACATCAGTTTCAAGTTTAAAATACGTATTTGAATGCATTTCATATTGTGTCTCATAGTGTGTGTGATTGTGAACAGAATCCAGCAGGCCAGACAGAACAGCCGCAAGCTTCCAGTGTTGCACCACCTCCTGTGATAATGAAGATGCCCCCAGCGAGCCGCTACGTTGCAGAGCCTGAACCTGTGGAGGAGCGGACGGTGCTGGTGGATGAAGAGGCTCGTACTATGGTGCTAACTGCCATCAAGGAAGAACTGGAACATTTCCAGGAGGAGATGTCTGAGCTTCGTGCCAGGACGTCTTCCATCAGCTGTCAGGTACTGTGTGTGCTTGCTTCTAAACATATAAAGTTCAGTAGATCCTCTTCTTTACACCTTCTCTTTTTATGCTTTTTCACGTTTCACACCTGCTTTTTGTGCTCCCATTTGCTGATTTTGAATTAGAAATTTCCCTCTTTTAGCACTATCCCCTATATTATATATACAGTGAACCCTTTATAACTCTGACTAAAAGGGGGGGAGAAGCTGTCCGAGTTACGATTTGTCCGTGTTTTCGAAGGGCGTCCGGGGAGGAGGGGTAATCAGTCATTAATCACAAGAAACGTGAGTAAATCAGTACGCTATCATTTATACAAGCAAATATACTGCTTTGTACGTATCAATTGACAGGAGGAGGTCGTGGGGAAATTATCACTGTAACGTGGAGAACTATAAAAGAATGTCAAACAACCTGGGCCGGCCGATTCTTTTTTATTTATTTTCTGCTACTTCTGACTGATCTTTTATTATCTGTGCTAGAAGCTGGCACCAAGGCACCCTTCTACTATCACATAAAACTTCTCACCCCCTTCTCTCGTCCAGCTGGCGACAGTCTATGTGCGTATGTGTGTGTGTGTGTGTGTGTGTGTGTGTGTGTGTGTGTGTGTGTGTGAGTGAGATAATTGTTGGAGATAAGCTAGGGAGGTAGAGCGCGAGCGGAAGTAGTCAAGGTCAACCGGTACTGTCTCAACAGTAATACAAACACCGTACGTGACCACATGCAATTCACGAGATGTTTACGAAAATTGCTTAACATCAGCATGTCACAGTGTCTGCAGCTAGCTGCTAGCCTGATAATTATGCTCACCTCCTACAGAGTTCCGAAGACACAAAAATAATTTTCCGCTTATACGAGAGCAGATACGGTACTGTAATTAACAATCCTTTTGGATCACTGTACAGAAATATGTAAACTCATTTTAACACTTCGGATTTTTAATATTTCATTTTATGCATATAAACACAAGTTGTCGCACTAAAAAGCAATAAAACTCTAATCATGTTCAACTGAGTTAAATGGGAGTAAAAACAACCAAAAGTAAAGCACATAAAATATTAAAACAATGCGTTTAAGACCATGAATTGTTTCGTATTGGACAAGTGTCTAAATTACTGTATGTAACAGAAATGAGATTAGTCAGTTTGTCAGCTGCGGCTTGCAGTTCTACACATCACACCACAATCTCTCTTATACTGATGTACTATTTGTTTACCGTCTCCTCCAGATATGTATCATTCAACCATTTCAAAAAAGAGAAATTGTTTTTTTTCCAGGAGGGTTATTCTAAGTTTCTCGGAATTGACATCTCAATCGGGAAATAACGACCAGGGCCTCTTTGTTAGAATACGAGGCCAGGAACAACGTAAATCTCAGTCTACCTATACTTTTTTTTGTTTAGTTGAAGTCACGGCCGAGGTTGAAGTGATAATGTGCGCTTATAGACCTTCTCCATACTATCTTACCTTGGCTGCGTCGTCATAGATCAGTGACGTCTTTACACACACTTTACACTTGAAATAAATTTCACAGATACCATCAACGTTAATGGGAACTCAATAAAAGCCCATTCATTTAAATAATTTAACTTTTTCAAAAGCGAGGCCCTCTAGAATGTGCGGCCCGGGGCAAATTCCCCGTTCTGCCCCCCTTTTTCTTATGATTTATTAAGCCCTGGTTTTTTTCGATATCGCACCGGCCTCTAGTGTAGTGGGTTAGGCGCCAGTTTACGGCGCGAGAGGCCCTGAGTTCGAATCCCTGCTCTGGCATGGATATTGTGTTGTTCTTTCACCTCACTTCACCCTCATCGGCTTGTGAGACGTCGTTAAAGGGCCGTAAAACGCTCTCACCACCTTGCCTACATTGAAATGCAAACTAATAGTTTTTAATTTTTGTTATTAATGTCCGGAATAAATTGTTTTGCTATCTTGAATTTATCGCACATACCAGAACAAAATAAATTTCCCTTTAGGTGCCATTGTGACCTGCACACAGCATCATACACAGCATCATACTGAAATGTTTATTTATGACGCACGTATGTGTATGGCTCGCGCGGTGAAGAAGAAGGAAAGATAAAGAAGCGAGGTCTGCCTGCTGAGTGGCATCTTCACTCGCGCGCTTGCTGAGTTGCGTCTCTACTCGCTCGCCTCGCTTGCAACATTTAACCACATTGAACTTGCCACATATTTTACGGTGGGATTATTGAAGGCTAAGTAGCGATGAGCAACTGCGTTTAAAGCTTAATACTCTATTTAAATAAAACGTGATGGATTTAAATGAAGCAGACACAATTTTCTTATGATTTTTGACCAAAAAATAATTTAATTGAAATTAATTTTGTTTTTTTAAATTCTGTTAAGAGTTATCCGAAGTCCGGGACATCGAGGTCCGAGTTATCGAGGGTTCGCTGTACCGTGTGTGTGTGTGTGTGTGTCTATATATATATATATATATATATATATACACACACACACACACACACACACACACACACACACACACACACACACACACACACACATATATGTATATATATTTTTTTTTTTTTTAAGTCCTTTTAAAAGTGTAATAAATGGGTTCCCCCGTATGTACAGTATACACATTACAACTCCTTTGTTTGCTAATACAATAGAACCTTCTTATAATGGTCCCTCTTCCAACAGTTTCCTGGTTATATTGCTACCTTAACTTGGTTCCTACAACTGTTATACAATAGGAAATTACCCTCTTATAATGTTTTTCCATTTATGAAGTAGTTTTTTTTTGTGTCCCTTCAGAAACCTTATAATATGATTGTACTGTATAACTCTCAGTCATGTTGATGGACAACTTTAAATATTGAAGAAATTTGAAACGGATGGTGTGCAAGAGGTGGGAAAACTGGGAATAGTCGGGGAGTTTTATTGGTAAGAAAAAGGTAGGGAATAGTCGGGGAAACTTTCCTGCGTCAGCCTACTTTCTCTGAAATCGAAAAACAATAGTTAGTCAGTGAAAATGAGGCCTACATGACTGGAGTTACATGGACCGGCAAGTGTGAAGTCACGTCTGTTGCCTGTTACCGGACATAATCTGCCATATTCTCTGGCAAAAAATTCACAAATAGCTGCCTGTTGGGCCGGCTGTGTCACTTACATCACTTTTATCCATAATCTATTCGCAGTTGTTTACTGTCAGGTGATGACTGCTGGTGTGGAAGGCTGATAGCATGTCAGCTTTTTTTTTTTTACTTGCATTTCAGACGTGAAAGGCTGGGTGCTGGCATGTAAAATGATACTGCAAACTTTTGTAACATGAGGAAGCATATGTGCATCTTGCCATTCGGTTTTCCGTCACTTTTGTTTTGATCAACTACAATTTGTAACCCAGTCACCTATTGGAAAGAAGGGAAAGGAAGGGCAGGCAGGATTATATTGTTAGACCAACGTGCTACTGCTGCGTGTTAATAAGAATGATAGGGGCAAGGCAGAAGAACATGATTGAGAAGAATGAAGAGGAACTGGGAAAGGGCGGGGGGGCGACTAAATGGGATTAGAGATACTAAGAACAGATAGCAAAAAAACTTCTTCACACGGGGGCAGCCACAAACACACTGTGAGGGGTCTGGTTTCTATTACTGCTGCTGCTGCTATATTCTTTGTAGTTGTAGTTGGGGAATGATGTTGGAGGTTATGATGTCGTCGTAGTTGATGTTCCAGTTGGATGCGACAACTTTACAAATTAGGCTTTTCTTTGTTTTTATTTACATGACCGGATAGCCTGAGGTGTTTACCTAAGGATTTTACGTAAAAAAAAAAAGAGAAACAAATCTTTTAGTAACTTTCGGTTTCTTTTAATAATTACATTTTGTTAATTAACCCATTGATTAATCGAGTACACTTTAATGATCGAGAAATACTGTATGTAGACGTAGGTTCTTTTGGTAATATGTAGGCCTACATTTTTGCAACTGATAGGCACAAAATCTCACATGGACTTGATATTTATCACTTATTTGTGCTTTAAAGAAACGTTAATCACTGACTTTTTCGTACAAAAAGAATTTGAATCGGCACCTTGAAAAAGCATGTTTACATCTAGGCCTACAACAAAAACCATGAGTTTTTTTTTTTTAAGCATTTTTCTCTCTTCACGGATTACCTACTTCTTGCTTAGCGACTGGTTTTGTTAGACATGCCATGCTGCTGCAAGGCTGAATGTTTTTTCAGTTCCCTCTTCCGAAACACTTTTAATATCCCGTTGTCGTTGGCGGTAACAGGCCGGATATTTTAATCCCTGCATTGCAATCATTACAATCACATATACGCACAAAATATTAAAATAACACCTAACAAGAATCACAAAAACGCACACGAACGCACGAGAAGCTCAAACACTCGCAAAGGCCGTCCTTTGTTTTGGTTGCCGGACGTCATAATGTCTCATTGGCGATTACAGGCTATGATTTACAATCCCCACATTACAATATATTAAATATATGCACAGAATATTAAAGTAACACATTATAAGAATCTCAAACACACACAAACACGATCACTTCTCAGACTTGCAAATGGCCGTGCTTTGTTTTAGTTACGGGTCGACTGAACGGTGTGGTTGTATGTAAATTAGTTATAAAATTACGCAATTTGAATACAATAAAGTAGTTAACTGAATAATGCTGGATATGGAGCCGTGTTATTATATTACCACGATTCTTCCAAAATGCTTGCTTATTTTTCACATTTTGTACACGGTTTTCAATGTCGGCAATGGAAGTTAACTGATTTGTTGATCAGGGCTACCACTACTGCTCCATCAGGTCATACGATCATGTCCTGTTGTTTTAAGTGACATGTTATCCTGCCACGTGTTTGGCATGTGTTTTACAAATATTGGTACCATCGGGGCTGTCGAAATACGGAATTCTTACATGAGGTGGACTGTAGAAGAATTTTAACTATTTTTTTTTTTTGTATTACTCACTTAACTAACCTCCATTTTTTTTCGGCATGTATATTTTGGTGCTATAGCTCCAGTGGTCACTTTTGATGTATACAGTTTTTATTTTAGATAAAATATTGAATAATACAGAACATATCAAACCAAATAATATCTAATAATGAAAGTTTAAGCGACAGTACCTACTTTGTGCAAATGAGCTTATAGACTAAGAAAAGTGTCATTTGTAAAAAAATGGTAAAGTGATACTAAAGAAAACCTACTGCAAGTAGTTATGTATACTGTATCCAAAATTATATTATCGTATTTGCTGGCATAAAGGACGACCCAGCACATAAGACGAATAGTAGTAAATTATAACTTTTAAAATTCCCGGCGGAAATTATTTTTTTTCCTTTACCAGAATTATAAATATTTAGTTGAAATAGTTTTAATGCATTTATTGCCGGTATATATACATCATAGGGGAAACATAAACAAATAACATTGGCTACTGCTGCCCTCTGGGCGCCAGAGAGTCAAGGAAATGCAGGCGGCGTAACACGTGGCCAGTGACGTCATCAGTTGCCGGCAGCTGTGCGCGACTTGGCAACGCCGGACTCAGGCCCGCCGCGCACTACATGGCAATGCAGATCTGCAGCAGCTGCTTTTCAAGGTCATCACATTCCTGTGCGCTGTTGTCGCCTGTTAGCCAAGCTAAGCACGTGAATGTGTGGCATGGTACCTAGATCCTCGTTTTCTCCACCCCAGAGTTTCGTGCTGGTGAGACAAAGGATCTAGGGACGCTGTACTTAGATCCTAGTTTTCTCTGCCCAAGAGTAATGTGCTGGCGACATTAAGGATCTAGGCACACAGTAACTAAAATCCCCTTTATCTCTGCCCGAGAGTTGGGTGCTGGTGAGACAATGGATATAGTTACATGCTCCAGCTCTATTGATAGCCAAGTAACGTACGTTTCGCTGCGAGGCGAAGTTATAACACTCGTCAAAATTTCGTACCATAAATTTGATTAAAAAACAGGTGGTCTTTTGTTTTGATTTGTGACGGAAAATGCAATCCTAGTAACATCATACAACTCCACAGCTTACAGCTCAACTGTGAAATGATTTTTAGGTTACCAAAAATTTTCACACCTTCATACAAGACGAGTAGCAATTTTTGAAGACCAAAAATAATGTAAAAATCGTTGTCTTATATGCCAGCAAATACGGTAGATATACTTGTATTTTTAATCTTCATATTAGTGACCCTATGTTTCAGAGTATTTAAAAAAGTTGAATAGGCGACTTTGTCAAATGTGTTATGCAAGTCATAGGGGTAGTTCCTGAGGCAACAAAAGACAATCAGATGTCAGTGAATCTAAATTTCTTTTTTCTCGTTAGCAAAAATCATTAATAAATTTTTGGAAAATTATCAGAAATATAAACCATTGCTGCCTTTCTTTGCTGAAGATATTTTACAGCTTGTTAATAAGTGTACACAGCTGTACAAATTTCTGAAACCTGCAGTTAATGATTGTGTCTTGGCTCTACAGTTCATAATTTATGAAAGTTGATTTTTCATGCAAGAAATTTCATGCTTCAGCGAGTGATATTGAGAGTATGATTTGTTGGAGACAATTTTTTTAACAGAGAAACTATTAAAACAAGGTCACAGAAAAGCAATTAGTTATTGCAAAGCATGAATGTCAAAATTTGGTTCTGACTATGCTGAAAAGTTTAATGGTTAAGTGTCCAGTGAATTTTCTGTACTGTTAAATGCCTCATGTATTGATACACAGCGCCATAGTTTAATGCTCTGCAGTTTGCACTGTGGATATAGGCGATGAGATTCTTGGCACACTGGCTGCAGTTGCTCATATTGTTCTCTTGTTTCCTTGCCTCGCAAAGAACCTCCCCATGTACCCCATACCACACTTTACTATGGATAATTGTGGCTTTGCGTACTTTGTACGCATGTTATTTGAAACAATTTCAATTAAAAACAGTTTGTCTCACTATTCTGGTGTGTTAATTTACAAACTTAAACATATTTCCATACCGTACCTATTCACTTCTGAGACGCACATTTTTTGAGAAGTGAAAGTGGGCTGCGACTTAAAATTGATGGTGTCTTCATTTGCCAGCATTTTTGCCGAATGTTTGCATAATAATTTTACTAAGATCATTCGTTCCGTGGTTTCTTAGTACTTAGAAAGTAATTATGTGTGATAAATCTTAAAGGAAGCTTAAACAGAAACCTTATCAGTCCATATGCCGCATACTGCGTGGGACTAGTTGTGTTTGTGTTCTTGGCCGCTGTGACGCCGCAGCAACGTGCACACCCACACGCCTCATATGTCAAGTGACTGGTAAAACAGCGGAAGTTGTCAAGGTCAAGTAGGTATTGTCAGAGCTCCTTTCTAATATGCACTACTGATTGTGAAGTTAGAAAAAGAAAGATTATGTAACAGCTGATCATTTTCTTTTTTTGCTTCTTTTATGGACTGCTGTGCAGGTCTTTTTTTTTTGCTGTCATATTTAAATAAAAGAAACAAATTTCATTTTTTTTACCCCCTTCCCCACCAATTCCCCACACTCCCGGGGCAAACTGTCAGACACTGAGACAAAGGTGGCTTAGAGTGTGAAGGGAAAGACTAACGTGAGGTTCTGCTTTGCGACCAGACAGGGTGCAAGTTCCGCGTGACTGTAAAAAAAAACTGTTATCGAGGGGTGGGGAGGTGTGCCTATGGCTATAATTTACACTAGACAAGGCATGGTAGTTGATGTGTGCGTGCACGAACACAATGTGGCTTGTGTGTGTGGGAGCGAATGTGTATTGGTTGGCACGGACAGTCGGGAGGGGTGGTATCTACTTTTAGCAGTGCGTTTATTATAGTAGAGCACTTGCCATGAAAAATGCAACACTGATGGCAAACAAAAGTGGCACAAAGACTTGTACAATTTTTCACCAGATTTTCCTTAAATTTAATATTTTTCAACCCAATATTTTTATGGTTGCTCAGAAAATGGGTAGTACAACAGTACGGTCTTAATAAAGGGGTTCGTAACAATGAGATGTTACTGTATTTTCATGCTAACGATCACCTGGGATTTTCTCTTTGGTCACATAAAATATGGAATTGCAGAGTAGAGGAATAGCTGAAAAAATATGTTTTCCCGCATTATGACCATTTTGATAGGTGTTCCTACTCTTTGCGACATCGCTGTCGATCTTTTTGGCAATATTTGTTAATTTTTTACATTACGAAAATTGAAAGCATCCATTTAACGTTCTTGCAAAAACATTTTATTTTAACAAGTAGCATTAACAACCTTTCACTGCTGTTGTTGCCACCACCGCTGGCACCGTCTTGATTATGTATCCAGATGTTCCCTTATTGCGTGTTGCGAAGCTATGAGTGCAAAGTATATGATTATAAATGAAAATCTGTGCGAATATATTTAATAGCCATGAATGTTACGTAGTTTGATAACTCGATCACGGCCCCATACATGTGTGGCTGAAAAAAAATCGCCAAATTCTTGTTACTTTCATTACTATTGTATAAAGTGAGGTGACAGGGTTTTTACGGCCCTTTACTACGAGGTCTCTAGAGCTTATGAGGGTGAAATAAGAGGAAGAGAAAACATAATATCCATGCCCGAGCTGTGATCAAACCTAGGATCTCTCACACCATAGACTGGCGCCTAGCAGACCTCGTTACGAGGGCTGGTACCATACTGACTGTCTTTCGACTATCTAACCGCTAATTTAATAATAGTGGTAAAACATTTCTGTTATTTGACATGAGGTTGCGCTAACTAGCAGCTACCAAACTGTTGAATTTGCCTGATGCTGTAAAGTCTGCCCTTATGTATAGATACTAGCGAGCTAACGTCTGTATACGTAACGTGGGTTTGTGTACTTTCAGTCTTTAATTTATGGAATGCACTGTTCCTCAGCATCCTCGTCAGAGATCAGTATATGACTAAAGAAATAATTTTTAAGAACCAGAAATACATCTATAAGAAGCCCAGTTTTACTAATGGTGTAATTTACGAGGTGAAAATTTCAAGAACCATTTTGAGGATCCATAAAAAAATGCGTAAAAATTATTGAAAAAAAAAAAAAGTGGAAAAATTACAAGAAAAAAATGTGAAAATCCATAATGAAACCTATTAGAAATTGTACGTTCATGTGCATGCTGTGATAAAATACACATTTTTCAGTGCTAAGACATAAAAAAGGGCCTCAAAAATTGTTTAAAAACTGCGGCAATTGTGATTTAAAATGAGGATGCCCAAACTGCTCTTGAAGGCAGACTGTCTGCACGATGCACAAAGAAATAGAACTTTAAGAATAAAAGGAGGGTCTTGAATACCGCTGCCCGTCACCCTCGACCCATCCACCACAATCATCCATATCTATTGTAACGCCTTTTGTGCCAACAGGCCTTACCAAAAGATGTTACAAAATTAAAGTTTAAAGGGGGTTTGGCTCACAAAGCCAATAAATCATTTGACACAATAAAATCTCCAAGAACTTAAAAATACAGTAAAACCTCTTTATAACGACCCATTTTATAATGACCACCTGTCTATAACGACCCGTTTTTGGGAAACCGTGATTTTTTAATTTTTTTTTATTTCAAATTTCAAGGAAATCGGCAAAAAATAGGTTTTTGTGCACCGTGTTGCGTTTCTAGTGAGAACTGTACTCCACTCCACGCGGCAAGCAGTGACTCATCCTTTCTCTCTCCAGCCCTAACGGTACTTTTTATCTTCCTCTCCCCTCACGTGAATACCCGGCGTGCTCGGCATTCTTCACCTTTGTTCACGTGCCAGTGTTCTCTCGCTTGCTGTTATATACGCTATGCGTTCTCTGTTTGCTCTATAATAACGACTTTGTTGCGCGACTTTTGGATATATCTTGGTGTTTTACGATTTATGACGACTTATTACGCTTTGATTTTCATGATTTAAATATGGAAATTTATTTGGTTTGAGTTTGTAAATGATTATTGACGACCCTCACAGTTATTTTGGCTTTCAATTTGGTTACGATTATTGACGACCAACACAGTGTTTTTTTTTTTTTTTTGGGCTTTCGATTTGGTTACGATTATTAGGCTTGAATCTGTAAACGATTTTTGACGACCCGTACATTTTTTAAAACTTCATACGGGCTTTCGATATTTTCATAATGAGAGGAAAACGAGTCGGCTTGTCGCTTCTGAAGAAGTATGAAATAATCAAGGAAGTGGAATCGACACAGAAGCCGAAGTCAGAGATTGCGCGGGAGTTCGGCATTCCGAAATCAACATTGTTTACGATCTTAAAAATGAGGGACGAGATCGTTAATGCAATGCAGAAGGAAGGACGCAATGCAAACGTAAAAAAACTAAGGCGTACGATGTGGACTTAAAAAAAAAGGAAACAGTTGTTCGGCCCTTTAATGTGTCAGACTTTTATTTTATTGTGTGTTTGTTTAGTGTCCCGTCAACGAACGCAGTGATAATAGTAAACAAATGATCTGCCTAATTTATCATGTTTGTTGGATATTATATCTGGTAAGTTTTTTACTAGTTTACTTGTAGTTTTTTCGTGATTTGGTTTTCCTTGCGTACTCTTTAATAAATTTAAACGTTTGCTTCTACAACCGCTACGACTATGCTGTTAACTAACGCTACACTTTTAGTATAGTGGGGACTATCTCGTTACATTTTCTTTGTCCAGAACGAAATATTTTATGCATTGACATGTAACTTTAATATTTAACTGAGCGATAACGTAACGTCACAGTGCAGGCCCGCGATTATCTTTCAGTCGGTCTCTAAGCAGAGCAGGCTGACGCGCAGACTAGGACAGCTGCTGTGGCTGTGGTATTGATCGGCGCATGTGCGCGCAGCCATCTCCGGCACTTACCTCCCCCCCTCCCCTCATCGTAGTCTATCCTCCCGGCCGGCCGATATCAAGCAAGCAGCGACACGGCACGTAACCTCACAGCGCGTGACTTTCTAATTTCTAAGTGTTCACGGCGTAAAAGAAAAGCCCCGAAAGTAGAATACACTATTGCCTTTTCTGTAAAAGACGCCTGGTCATAAATTTTGTTTATAGCTAAGTTTAAATGTACGACTTATTATTGCTTAAAATGACCGAACATGGACTTAATGCGAAAACTGCCTATCTTGACATATAGAGGTTCCAAATTGGTCCGAAATCTTATAACGACCACCTCTCTATAACGACCCTAATCTCGGGAACCTTGAGGGGACGTTATAAAGAGGTTTTACTGTAATAAATTACTAAGTCTTCCAAAGCAATTAACAAATTATAGGCTAGGGTGTAGGATTGTATGCACCAGTCAGCTTCATATTTACACGCAGCTTTAATTGTAACCAAACTACAAGATGTCATGCAAAATCCGGCACACAACATATAATTGTGTTCATAAATTATAGGTACATGTTAATAGCACTATAGATACTTTCAATGCAAAATACTTACTACATAATCATTTTCAATTTCAGTACATGAATTCAATAACAAAGCTAATTAATTTAAGTCTTTCTTTTCAAAAGTTTGACATTCCAGCTAATAGATTAAAGAGCTAATTACTCGCACCTTTAACAGTCTCAGAACAATACCTGTGAAGCTTAAAACAGTAAATTTCTCTAGTGCACAAGAGCAAAATTAAATTGAACAATATTGCAAAGGTTGGCACAATTTATATAATAGCACAACATTAGCTTTACCTCAAATGGCGCAACTTTCTAAATGGACTAAAGTTATGTTAAAATTACAATAATTGATGCTGAAGGAGCAAAATTATTTGAAGCTGACAGTCTTTAGAAAAATGCAGATCTCCTTCCTTGCTCTTCATGGAAAACCAAACCTAAGAAAATGCTCCTCCAAAGACATCACTCAGTAGAAAGATCAGCTGGTCAAACTGGCACGTCAATCTTTGAGAAACTCATGTACGGAAAAAAGGTCGTCCACAGGCCTCTTTGCAGCACAGCAACATAAGACTCACCAGCAGCCACAGACGTAGTTGTAGAATTAAGGCCTCGACACAATCCAGCAAACACCGTCACGACACCTCGTTGCAGATAATTCCACGACAGACTCAATACATGCAAGATCATACTAATGTTAGATAACTGTTCCGTCCACCCACCAGCTGAAACACCGTCAAGAGATAACGTACGGGTTATTTATTTGCCGCCAAACTGCACGTTTGCTCATTCAGCACCAAGACCAGGGAATCCTGCGCTTGCTTAAGTGCCGTTACCGGTCAGAGTTTTACGGTCATTCCTAAGCTACTTAAATGGTGGGAAAACTGTTGTGGAGATACTGAAAAGCCACAATTTAAAAGACGTAGTGTGGGCTTTGGCGAGAGCTTGGAACAGCATTCCTAAATTTACTTTGAACAATGCATGGCATAAACTGTGGCTAACAATCATTCACCATAAAGACTGGAAAAATGAGCTGGCCGACTTCAAAGGTTTTGCTGTTAACCATGAAGAAGTAATGGCGAATGACTTGATGAAATATGCAAAGACAATAACTAGTCCTGAACAAACAAATTCTGACCTGCAAGAAAACCACATTGAAGAATGGTTCACTGTTGATTGCGATGTACCTGTTGAGCACCATTATACAGATGAGGAGATTGTAGAAATCGTTACAAACACACGTAATGAAGACGAGAGCGACAGCGAAGTTTCCGAGGACGACAAACCTACAGAAAAGATAACTCAGGGGGAGTGCATTTTTCACTTAAGCAGGCTGATAGCTGGACTCGAACAGTGTAGCTACATCACAGAGCAGCAATTAATGAGCCTTTACTTGCTGAAAAAACAGCTGGAGTTTGAGAAGTCCAAGCGAACTAAAGAAACACGCATCACAGATGTGTTCAAGACACTAATCTGCGCCCGCTGCCGTAATAAACCTGCCTGATGATGAAACTGTCGGTACAAGTGGCACAGCAACAGCAGTTCAAAACAACTCAAGTGACAGTAAATAAGGTTTTAATAGGGTGTGTTATTATATTTGCAGTTCTTCTATGTATGTGACTTAATTTTTTTTATCTGTATATTTATTTGTGAACACAGTGCATATACGCTAGATAAATAAAATAACAAATAGAATATATAATGTGCCGGCCGACGTGAAAGAGATAGGGAAAGTTTTATGACTCTGACTGTACTTCCTCGAAGGTAGTGTTACCAGTGGCACGTCAGCAGATTAGCTTGTCGTCACAGCTAGCAGTGACTCCATCCCCACCTCCCGCTGCCACTCGCACACACAGCCCGTGATGTAACAGAGACGTTCCAGAGATGAAGGCCATGCAGCCGGCGCCGGAGTATGACGGGCACATGTATTAAATCCAATTACTGTATTTACTTTCTGAGTGTATGTAAAGAGGTTATAAAATATTTGTAACTATCACAGACGGTTTACTACACAGGATAATACGAGTAAAAATGAAATTCGGTGTTTACATGCAATTTTATAAGTTTCAACTGAAAATGTAATTCTTTTCCTCCTCCCTTGAACCATAATTCCCGTAACCGGAATAGACCTTCCCCCGATGATTCCGGATAAAGGGTGCTCTACTATATTCCTAGTAACTATTATTGACTATGTCCACATAGCAAGTACAGTTGTTTGTTTCTTGAACATTGGTTTTGTGTCCTTGATATCCTGGAAATGTTCTTGAATTCAAAGTCAGATTTGTGTGGCCACCATGTTATATCAGCCGATTATAATTTCACATTTAAGATAGCCGTTGTAATTATACCATAAGTACTGTTTTGCTATGACAGATACAGCTATGTTGCGATGTGTAGAGTAATTTCTACTAGCTGCTTTGTTTTCCGTACACCTCATGCCCTAACTACTAATCTGGTGTACAAAGAGGTCTTGTGTAAATTATTTGGTTAGGTATACACATTGACAAAGCTGCGGGTGGATTGCTAGCGCTAGGCATCATATTAGAAACAATATAATTTTGCATTTGAATAAACCAGATCATCTTCTGCATGTAATATCTGATGTGCACTCTTTATTTATATTATGGTTTTCTAGATAAACCACATTTATTATTGTAACAACTTTGCCGTCCTGGGCGCAGCCAGGTTCGTTTGGGATGGAGGGCTTAGAGAATTAAATAAATTAACTAAATTTAATTTTTTAATTTACCGGTAATTACAATCTCTATAAACACTCTACAGTAACTATACAACTCTCGTGATTTACGCTTTTCAAATAAACGTTTACAGATATCATAAATAGGTAATCTCCCTTAAAGTCTAATATACTACTCTAGTGTGTAGTTGTTGTATCTCAAATCAGTCCTCCGACTACATAAGTTTTAATCTAGAAATGTCTCACAATGCACAGCTACAGTTCAATCTGTTCGTCCACTCTCACCCTTACTCACACCACTTGAAGGGTATCACTGTCGTCCACTCTTCCGTAGCCTCTTCTCGATCTTGTCCTGTCTCGTCCCTCGCTGCCAAATCAGTCGCGGACGCTCACCAGCTGAATGCCGCAGTAAATCTGTGTATGCCCGCGACGACGCTCAGAACATTCTCAAACCTCGCCGACCATACTAGCTGATGTATGCAGAACATTCTAGTGTTGTAGGAACATTCAGTTACGTCAGAGCTGATTTCTTGTCCCGGATGTCTGATAGGTGCCCACCCATTCAGAATGCCTGTGACGCTAACTAGGCACGAATGGCTCGCGTTGCCAAGGGCGGGAAGATGGGGAAAGGAGGTCGGGCACAGCCCACCGACTCATCGTGTGACTGGAGATAGCGAAGAAGGGGAGGGGAAGGAGGAGAGGTGCCGTCCGCTGTCTCAACTCCAGGGCTGTAGGTAGAGAGCAGGGGAGGGGAAGGTGGCGTGGCCCGCCAGGCTGTCCAGCTCAACGCCCTAGAGAGCGCTGACTTGTTGCATTATCACATACAGACTTGTATTTTATGTGTGTTTATGTGACCATAAAAGATAATTTGTGGTATAGATGTTTGTAGTTACAGTAGGAGTGTGTATGGGTTTCGTGTTCAATGACCGTGGCGATGTGCAGATTGGAAGTGACGAGGAACAGGCGGCCCTACGTGCTGGCCCAGAGAAACTGCTGGCCTTCTGTCGAGAGCTCAAGTCTACAACGTTGGGCCAGGCAGCAGAGATACAAGAGTTGAAAGGCATGCTACTGGAGACATTTGCCTGGATGGAGGATGCTCGTTCCCGTCTGCAGCTGCAGAAGAACCCCAGGTACGCTTTGATTTAGTACTGAAGGCTGCATTTTGATGCAGGATCTTCAAATGGTCCCTACCGTCAGCTGGAGTGAAGTATTGGATCATGGTCTACTAATGTTATTAGTTTGTTGGTCATATAGTTAATAGTTTTTTCAAGTCAGCTTATTTCCATTGTCTGTGATCTGCTTTATTAACACCACATCATGTGTCTAGCGGAGGTATCAGTTTAAATTGGTTGGTAATTAATTAATTTTTTTTTTGGTTTTTCGTGTTAATGTAGTTATTTTGTGAGGAGTGGTTTGTAATACTGTTCTGCTTTCTTTTAATATGGATTTAAAAGTGTTCAAACCAGGTGATGACTAGGGGTCGTTCAAATGTTACACCTGCAAAATCACCAATCATATTATTTTTCACACTTCCACGAATTCAGCGCAGGATAGCTATCAGATGAGGAAAATAGTTAAAATCTGAGTACAATTAATATTCGCAAGAACCATTCACTTTTTTTTACATTGCCTCCACATGTGAGTAGCGGTGGTTAAAGTACTTCAATATCAACAGAGATGTTTTGGGTCAGTGAAAGCATTTTTGTGCAACTGTTGTGTTAGCGTTAAGTGAAAATAGTTTCAATATGTGAAAACATTTAAGTACTGTACTTAATATGTATGTGAAGTGAACAATAGGCAGTTTCTTGTAATCTGTGTTAAATAGCTTCAAATAATAAGTTTTTAGTTGTCAAATTGCTAATTTTGGTCTGTTTGACTTCTTTCATTAAATGTTTTAAAGTGAAATTTTACTTAAAATGTTTGTGTAATTAATTTAATACATATTGTTAGTGATAGTGTTCTTTTGTGCGTATCAATATCGTAATAGTTTTAGTATAGCTACTATCAGTTTTCAAATGCAGTAAAACCTTTTAATAACAACCCCTCACGGTTCCCGATATTAAGGTCGTTATAGAGAGGTGGTCGTTGTAAGATTTCGGACCAATTTGGAACCTCTACATGTCAAAATAGGCCGTTTTCGCATTATGACCATGTTCAGTCATCTTAAGCGATAATAAATCTTACATTTAAACTAAGCTATAAACAAAATTTATGACCAGGCGTCTTTTAAAGAAAATGCGATAGTGTATTCTACTTTCGGGGCTTTTCTTTTACGCCGTGAACACTTAGAAAGTCACGCGCTGTGAGGCTACGTGCCGTGTTGCGCCGGCTTGTTATCGGCCAGCCGCTCGGCCGGTCGGGATAGACAATGATGTGGAGAGGGAGGGGAGTGCCGAAGATGGCTGTGCGTGCATGCACCGATCAATACCACAGCCACAGCAGCTGTCCTCTTCAGCCCGTCAGCTTGCTCTGCCTTGAGACCGACAGAAAACAATCACGGGCGTGACTGTGACGTAACGTTATCGCTCACTTAAAATATTAAACTTACATGTCAATGCGTAAAATATTTCGTTCAAGACAAAGAAAATGTAGCGACATGGCCCCCACTCTACTAAAAATGTACTATTTAATGGTTAGTTAGTTAGTTGACAGCATAGTCGTAGCTGTCGTACGAGCAAACGTTTAAATTAATTAAAGAGTACACAAGGGAATAAAATCATGAAAAAACTACAAATACACTGGTAAGAAAATTACCAGATATAATATCCAACAAACAGATAATTTGTTTACTATTATCACTGCGTTCGTTGACGGGACACTAACTTAAACAAATACACAATAAAAGAAAGTCTGGCACATTGAAAGGCCGAACAACTGTTTCCTATTTTTTTAAAAAGTCCTCCGCTTACAGGCAAGTTTTGTGCTCTAAGTTGGCCGAACCATTCCAGCACAGCTTCCTCCAAATTGGCTGCATCTTACGCCTTAGTTTTTTTTACGTTTACATTGCGTCCTTCCTTCTGCACTGCATTTACGATCTAGTCCGTCATTTTTAAGTTTGTAAACAATGTTGATTTCGGGACTTAGTCTTCTGTGTCGATTCCACTTCCTTGATTATTTCATACTTCAGAAATGACAAGCCGACTCACTTTCCACTCATTATGGAAATATCGAAAGTCCGTATGAAGTTTTAGAAAATGTATGGGTCGTCAACAATCGTTTACAAAATCAAACGTAATAATCGTAACCAAACTGAAAGCCAAAAGTACTGCGTGGGTTGTCAATAATCGTTCACAAACTCAAACCAAATAAATTACAAATTGAAATCTTGAAAATAAGCGTAATAAGTCATCATAAATCGTAAAAAACCAAGAGAAATCCAAAAGTCGCGCAGTAAAGTTGTTATAATAGAGCAAACAGAAAGCGTGTTGCGTATCTAACAGTGACCGAGAGAACACTGGCACGTGAACAAAGGTGGAGAATGCCGAGTGTGCCGGGTATTCACGTGAGGGAAAGGAAGATAACAGTACCGTTACGACTGGAGAGAGGAAGGATGAGTCACCGCTTGCCGCGTGCAGTACAGTTCTCGCCACTAGAAACGCAACACTGCACACAAAAACCTATTTTTTGCCGATTTCCTTGAAATATGAAATAAAAAAAATTAAAAAATCACGTTTTCCCAAAAACGAGTTGTTATTGACTGGTGGTCATTATAAAATGGGTCGTTATAAAGAGGTTTTACTGTACACAGTTTTAAAAACACCAGTCGTAAAACTCACAAAACTTTAGTTGGAAAACACCCTGTGCTCACACCTATTGTATTGCCTTGCACTTTGAGAGTTAGACCACCTGGACAACTGGACAACAGACAAACTCGCGATGGTGACTCACATGTTGCTAGCTCAGCCTCACCGCCCACTATTTACTCTCATTTGTTCACACGGTCATTGTAGGTTGTTATATTGCTTGCTGTGATGTCTGGAAGAGTAAAAGGTTAAGGGGAAGTTCAAGTCGTGCTCCAACCAAGTAGGACTGCAGATCTCTGTTGGGTGAATGCACAGATTGCTGCACAACATGAATTATGAAGAGCGAGTAGGGAGCGGGAGCTGTAATCATGGAGCACCTGGCTGTGGAAGTACTCTAGCTGGTAGTTCTGTGACAACGAGAAAATGAGTATGATCCCACGTCACCTGCAGCTCATCAACCATAACCACGAAGAGTTGAACAAACTTAAGTCTGGTGTGACTATCGCCCACGGTGGCATCCTGCCAAACATCCAGCCAGTGTGCTGCTGACCGCCGCCGCCACCGTTCTTCATCACTCGCTTAGGCTTCAGCGCGGAGGTAGTACAAGCCCTGGGGAGGAACGTCCACCAGTTTTAATGCATTTAGATAATGCATATTGTGCAGAGTTTCTGCTTCACTTTGCAATCAGAGAGCCACAAACAGCAGTCCCTGTAACCCTATTACACCTCCTTTGCCCCCACCTGCTGGAATGGCAAGGTATTGGGAGGGGGGGGGGGAGAATCTTCCCTGCCGTGGTGTCCTTGATTATGTAAATTTCGAACAGCAGAAACTAGTGCAGGTCTTGTGTAAAACAGGCCGCCAGGTGATAACACCTGCAACTTGCCTGTGTGCATAAAATATAATAGTTTTATATAAGTCGAAATCGCGTGAATTTAAAGTTACGTAGAGCCGCAGAACTCCATGATGCAGTAATCTCTGCGTGAAATGAGTTGAGAATTAGATTAATTAAGTTTAAATGATTGATGTGAACCTGAATTCTATGTACATTCTGCGAGAAGGGAGGCTACAAGGCGTGGTCATTTGCCACGCGAATGGCCAATCACAGGCTTGCTCGAAAAAATTCAGAAATTAAATTCTTATTCATTAATTTTTACGTAAAAAAATATGGAAACGTGTGACCTGTAAACAGTTTTGGGTGAAAAAAAATTGCCCGACTGTATTTTTTAATAACATGGTTTAATTATGTACATGTTCTTTGTAGTAAGTACATTTATAATGACTTTAGCCTTCTGATTTGAACATAAATATCTGGGTTGTCATCACTTAATTTTCTTATTACTGGGTTAGTGTGTAATATTAATTTGCGTAAGCAATTATTATTTTGAGATGTAATTTTGTTACAAATATATGGAAAGTTTAATATTCTGTGAACTTCGCTGTTTCTTGTATATCTGTGTGCGTCTGTTATAACTGTGAGAAATTTGTTTTACACTACCTGTAATGAATTTACATGGGCTTCTGATACTTTTCCCCAGGCTTCGTGAGCGTATGTTAATGCAGAACGGACAAGTGAAGTGTGTAATTGTAATTTTAAGCAAGTGGGAAGCTATGGGGATTTTAGCAGAGGGTGTAATTCAACTAATTTAACTGTAGCGAGATTTTTTTTATCCGTTTTGATGTGTGTGTGCCATCTGAGTTTGTTGTCGGTGGGTACACCCATATATTTCGCAGTGTTAGTGTGGGGAATTTCCATGTTTTTATATTTGTTTAAAGATTGAAAATTTTTGTTCTACATGTTAATATAAGTGCTTGCGGTTTTTTCGCGTTTATTTAAATTTTTCAGCGACTAAACCAGGTAGCAAGCTCGATTAGTTGATATTGTGTGTGTAGGTGTGTGTAAATTAGAGATTTATCACGTGCGTAAGAGTACTGTGTTGTAGGCATACATTTGTAGGGAACTGTAAGAGTCAGATATCAGCTGTGTACATATTGTACTGGAGAGGTGATATTGTGGAGCCCTAGGAAATTTCTGCTTGTAGTGGTTTTAATGAGGATTTTTCGCCTTTAATTGTGGCGTAGAACTGTCTATTTTTAAAACAGGTATTTATGAGATGCATGTAATACAGTAGAACCCTGTTATAATGTTTCTCAAGGGACCCAAAAAATGTTTACATTATAAATGGGAAAACATTATAAGAGGGTAATTTCCTATTACAAAACAGTTTTGGGGACCAAATTAAGGTAGCATTATAACCAGGAAAACGTTACAAGTGGGAACACTATAAGAGGGTTCTACTGTAGTCCGGGAATTTGAAAGTTAGTAGTTTTTTAATTAACCTATGGATCCAAACTTTGTCAAAAGCTTTAGAAATATCCAGAAGTATTGCTATTGTATAAGTTCTATTTTGTAGCGCAGGCGCCACTTCTGGAGTAAAATTAGTGAGGGCATTAGTAGTTGAGTGGCTTGCCTTAAAGCCAGTTTGTTTGTGTGGAATAATCTTTTTGTGTGTTTTGTTTAGTCTGGATAAAAGAAGTTTGTCAAATATTTTACTAACAGAGCTTAACAGTGATGTCAGCCATCTGTTTCGTGGTAGAGCTGGGTCTTTCCCTGGTTTGGGTATGGTAATTAATTTAGCAAGTTTCCTTGGCTCTGGAAAATTATTGTGTTCGAGTATTGCATTGAAATTGTCTATTATTAATGTTAGCTGAGACAGGGGCAATTTTAGCAGTGTTTTGTTAGTTATTTTGTCAGGTCCGGGCTCCCTTTGAGGGTGAATAGTCGTTAGTGTGAGCAGTCATTCAGGCATAGTTCATGGCTCTGGTTGTGTTTTGTTTTATGTTTTAGAGATTTGTTTGTGTTTGTGATATCAGGAGTAAAATTTGGTTCTTCTAGGTCGTTGTTTGAGTGAATTGATTTTGCAGGCTTCCTGCAATAGCTTCAGCTTTGTCTGCATGATTATATTTTAGCCCACGTGGTATTAGAATAGGTGTGGACGTCTTTGTGTTTAACTTCACGCAAAGTATTGTGAAGTGTTCAGCCACTTCCCCATCTTGTTTAAATATTTATAAAATGTTTTTTTTTATTTTCTTATTTAAATTTATATGTAAATCTTTCTTAACAGGCTATAGGCCATTTTCAGGGTGACTTTATCAGGTGTCCGGTATGATACAACAGAATTCAATAACCTTGTAATTGGGGACATGTTAATTTAAATTCACCTTTTCAAAATTTAAATATAACATAGTCAAGGAATTTTAAAGTAGAGTCATTTGATTATTTTCCTGGCTTGTTTGGTTTCAAATTGACCACAGTAAAATTTTAATTATTGTTGTTGATATAACTTTTTCTTGTATTTTGGCTAATTTTTTAGTTTTGACAATTTTAGCTAATTATTACATTTTCCCTGGTGAAGTGAGTAACTTCAGGTGTTGCAAGCTTCTCCAGGCTGTAGGATTTCTGGCGCCGACGTTGTGGTTGATCACTTGCTTCATGGAATTCTCTCCATGACGTAGGTTATGGACGCACGTAGGTCAGCCATCACAGGGGGTTGCTTAGGGTATTGCGCCGCGAAAGTAGTTCCACTGTTGCGCACCTTTTGTCCCCAATTATTATATTTGTGTGGATAAAGAATTTTCTTTCAATGTAAAAACTATAAATTCAGATCTTGGAATGCTTTGTTTCATGTTGTAAGGGTAATTTTGTGGGTTTTGTTAAATTTTGGATACTGTTGTATCACTCCGCCGTGTGCGCTGTTTGTTACCATGTCCGTTGCCATGAGGGGACAGTTGGTGCCGGGCGCTGGCCCGAGGCGGAGGTGAGTTGTTGGACAGTTTGTGGCGGGCGGTGGCCCGAGACGGTCGTTAGTGTAGAACAGTTCGTGCCGGGCGCTGGCCCGAGGCGGAGACATGGTAACGCCGGACAGCTGACGGGTTTATTTGTGCTTGATAAAGAACCGCCTTTTGTAAGAAACTTACTGAATCCAAACATCTGTCATAGTTAAAGTACAAAATAAATCAACAGTTGACTGAGTAAGTGAGTTGTTATTGGTGAAATCACGATGGTTGGTTAACCCTGAAAGTAAATCAAACTGAGCTATCCGGCGCACTTCATAACATAACCTCAACACTCACGCCGAGTGACAACAAACATTAGACCACAGCAACACGCAGCAGACGCAAGAGAGGACGCGTCACAGTATTTTAGAATTACACCAGAATTGGTGTACTGTATTTACTCTTGTAAACGCCCCACATTTTTTCACTAATTGTCAATTTGAAAATAGCGGTGGGACGTTTACATGGAATAAAAAAAAATTTGTTTGTTGTATTTTCTGAGCAAAATTGTTAAATGGTGGGTCAGGACTACATTAGTTTGTGAAATAAACCATCCAAAACCGTAAATTTACTCGTAAACAATGAAATAAATAATATAGACGAAGTTCTATTTTCAAACCAAGTCCTGTGCTTGCCGTCAGGCCACAGGTCAGGCCAAGTGCCGTGCAGGGATGCATCAGGCGATGAGTCATTCTACACGGCATGGAGGGAGAGCGAAGAGATGAGAGGTGAGGAAAATAATGTCCTCGTGTGCACACGCACTCACACCTTATAGATTAGAAAGATAAAATGTTACTGTACTTAACGGTACATTTGAAGTTAGGTAACAACGTTCTTATCCGTGCACTAAGTTAGTTGGAAAGTTTTACATTATTATTTAATGACTTATAACATTTTAATATGTTTTAAAAAAAAATAGCATACAGTGGAACCTCGTTAAGACGAGAGTTGACAATGACGGCAGAAATTGTCGTTATAACAGATGCTCGTCTCAACCGATATTGCCGATAAATCGTCAGTTCTCCGCCTTCCCTTCCTCCCCCCCCCCCCCTTCCTAACTATACGTACTAGTGACACAAGCGTGTGCCTATGCCGTGCTATGCGAGTCCCCAAAAAAATTAAACACCCTGGAACTCGAAAACCGCTGGAACGATTTTAACAAAATATCGTATACGTTCACGCCATTACCTCCTCTGAACAACAAAACAATAAAATTTCAAAATATTATTGTTTTTCAAAAAATCAAAAATTT
>PNEQ01116250.1:0-34852 GCA_003012365.1 Medauroidea extradentata | reverse complement strand
GAAAATCGAAAACACTGACGTCCTAGTGAGTTTCGATGTCCAAAGCCTTTTCACTAATGTACCTGTGTCTGAAACTCTCAACATTGTCAAGGCCAAGTTGGAAGCTGACGCAACTCTAAAGGACAGAACAACTATACCAATTCCATCCATCATGGAAATGATTACCCTTTGTGTCACCACGACATATTTCCAGTTTAATGACAGTTTCTACAAACAAACAGATGGCATGGCAATGGGCTCTTCACTTTCACCATTCATGGCGAACATATTCATGGAAAACTTTGAGCAGGAAGCACTTAGCAAAAGCAATACGCCTCCTAAAATCTGGCTTCGTTACGTAGACGAGACTTTCACTATCTGGCAACATGGACCTGAAACCCTGGAGGTATTTGTGAACTTCCTAAACTCACTGAGGCCATCAATCAAGTTCACATATGAAAAAGAAACCAACGGCACCATTCCTTTTCTGGACGTACTAGTTAGCAGGGAAAACAGCAGTCTGGAAACTAAAGTATACAGGAAACCTACACATAAAGGCCAATACCTACATTATGCTTCCAACCACCCTAAAAGCACAAAAACTGGCATAATTCGCACACTAGCTAACCGAGCTGAGATTATTTGTTCCAACAAGAAATCTGTACTGACAGAACAAAACCAAATAAAAAAGAACTCGCAGCCAATGGTTACCCGGCAAACATCATCAAACAGCACATGAAACCTAACAGAACACTTAAGCCCACAGAAACCGAAAAACCAGCAGGAACACTAGTTATTCCGTATGTTAGAGGCCTTTCAGAAAAAATAAGACGTCTGGGAAACAAATACGGACTTCAAACAGCGTTCCGATCCAAATGTACTATCAAAAGTATGGTCACCAGGGTAAAACCAGCCACTGAAAAATTACAAACTCACAACTGTGTATATCAGATACCCTGCGAATGTGGACATATGTATATTGGAGAAACTGACAGAGCTCTTTCAACACGTATCAAAGAACATAAAAACAATTGCAAGAACGGCGAAACCCAAAAATCTACACTGGCCAAACATGCATGGGAAAATAGCCACAAAATTTTTGGGAAGACTCGAAACCACTTACACAGGAAACTGACAAAATTAAAAGAAAAATCAAAGAATCAGCCTTTATTATTAGCAATAGCAATATTTTCAGTCAACAGAGTATTGAATTAAAAAATATGTGGATCCCATTGATTAAGAAAGAAACAACATTACAGCACAAAACAAAAACACACACTCAACCCATCACAAAAAATCAGAGTCAATCTATGCTGCGCGAACAATCAGGAGACAGCTCATCTCCCATTGGCTGAGCAGGATAAGTGGGCTTACCCTATATAAACCCATGGTTTTTCCAGTCTCCTCATCAGTCGCACTCGTGTTCCTGAACGCTGTGTGTCTACCTGATGACGGGAACAGAATCCAGTTCCCGAAACTTCGTTTATACTGACTGTTTGGAAAACTACTGTGCTTTGTTTCGTCTCATCATTTGTGTCGTTGGTTGTTTTTTCTGTTTGTGTCAGACATATTTGTGTTTTGTTCCTAGTCTCATCGTTGTTTTGTTGTATTTCTGTTTGTGTTTTTGTCTCGTCTCATCGTTGTGTCGCATGTCAACTTAGCTATTTTTATATTTTTGTTATTTCTTTTATTTTCTGTTTGTTCATTGTTTTTATCTGACCAAATTCCAGTTTTGGAATTTCATGTTGTGTATGTATCCTGATGACTAAAGCATACTCTGCTTATTTATGTTTTCTTGTATTATTTTTAGTTTTCTTTTAACAGTCAATTATTTCGCAATGGAGTGTGTCCAAGTAAATAAATCCAGTCATGCACTCCCATTGCACAGTTCTTTCAAAGATCATGTAAAATTTAATTTTCAAAAAATTGTGTATACTGCGCGACGAGACCTTAAATAATAGTCGCCTGTTATTTTAAAAACAAATTATTTTGTAAAATTACAATAATTGTTTTGTATGTCTGCATGCCACCGTCTTCGGCCACCATGTCGGAAGTGTCCGTTCCACTATCACTGACCCTTTCGCCCCCCCCCCTTTTTTTTAACTTTCCGTCGCTAAAAGAGCGCCAAAACCTAATTTATACCTGAACCCTGTCTGTAAAGTATCAAATTCTTATCTTACCGTCGGATAGTTGTCTTGGAATTTTACGGGACTCATAAATTTACGACTACACCCCTAACATGCGGCATTGTCCCATAACTATTCCCCAACTGAAACCTGATCTACTTGATGAGAAGCTAGCACTTGGGAACTGCACTACCGTGACCTGACCAGAAATGAGTTTCTATATTAATTGTTCAAATAAAATTTTTCCGTCCATAGAGTTATGTATTCCGGATACACAGTACTAGCTTTCGGAGATAGAGTAACAATTCACAATTGGAAGCTTTTTTAGTGTTGTTTCATAATGAACTATGATAAAAAATATATATACACTTAGACATTTTTAAACCGCAGTAATAGAACGGTTTATATGTTTTTGTGGCTAATTTACGAATATTTAGGTAAACAAAAATTTCGTCATTTATTTTCAGGGAAAAGAGCAATTTGACTAAGCCCCAAATCGGCCTGCCAAGTGTAATCTAGGGTCAATATTTGCCTCCTTTGGTAATAGAACATGAATACCCAGATGCAGACAAAGACACAAATCTGAACCTAATTAATGGCCGGTTTAAAATAGATGGAAAACATTTTGTTAAGGGTAAACGCAGTTTAGAAAAACGTCGTTATAGGTGCTTGAAAAATTCAAATGGATGGTTTCAGCTCATTTCATCCAAAGAATCTGGCTGTATCTGGCATTAAAAATTTCAGTGCCCATACTGTTTAGAGAAGAGGCATGTAACCAGTGAACCAGAGGAAAACAAAGTTCATAAAAATAGTAGTGACGTCTATGTCTGCTACGAATCAACCCAGCAAAACAATCATTGATTCTGCTAGAATAGTTGACACAAAAAGAAAACTCGTATCCTTAACCGACGAACCAGAAGAGACTCTACCAAAGAGAGTATGCAAAGGATTAACTCTGCGAGATGCTGTAGTGTGGGGATTCGTATCAAATGGCGGAGGTTACTCTAACATGGAGGAAGTGTTTTCTTCTTTGGGAATCCTGCCAATGGACAAGAAAACATATTACAAAACAGAATAAAACAAAGGGAAGGTAATGCTGGTATTTTTATAAAATAAATTCTTGATAGTAATTAGCCTATCTGTAATTTAACTTCTGAATTTATGGTGGAAGGTTCAATATTTTCTTGTCATTACCAGTATTTGATCCATTATATTTAGTTACGTACTGTCCTAATGCGTTGCTTTCATGAAACATTAAGTCTTAAAACATTGGATTAAATTAATAACAATATAATTATTTATTACTTGGCCATACAGAATAATTGAAACGGGATTATAGGTTAGCTCTCTAGGATGGCCACAGATCCAAAACAAAGACAATAGGCAATCATATAATGGCCTCTTATATCTACTAAAATGAGAGTTTAGTTCTTAACATTGATACTCTTACGAAAATTGTGTATAGCAGAATGAAATAATACAAGAAAAATTTATTAGGTTACAAAAAGATTTATTGAATGAACTTTGGCAAATATATATTTTCACCTTAGACAATAATTTTCTCTGTAACGTTTCTTTCTTTCTATCATAAGAACTTCTACAGGCCAAACTTTTAAAGCAAATAAGTAATTTTACGTTTGTTATTAAAGTATGTATATAGCCAAAAATTGCCATGAGTTACACGAATAATAACTGAAAATTTATGGGGGCCGTAAAAGGTTGACCAATCCGAGGTTTCGGTTTTTGCAGTAATCATATTGAGACTGCAATTTGGACAGCAAAAACAACGTACTTTTCAACTTATTGCTCAAGAACATCTTACTATAATGGCACTCCTATTAGTATTTACCTTTCAAAGAGTTTTATACAAAATGATATTAATACACCACGGTTTATTACCTTTAATTTCCCAATACGTTATATTTCAACTCTCAGTATTTACCACCATCGTAAGGTGGCGGACAAGTGGTTACCAAAACCCAAGTTTCACAAATTTGTGTAAACATGCCACTGAAACCTTTGTTTCCAAACTACTAAACTTATGTTTCCGAAAGCTGAAATTCGGTTGAATGTATGCAAATTGACTCAGGAAGATTAAATTGACCTAAGAAAATGAGTTTGTAAACATAATATGTATATTTGTCTTCAAAGAAAACATTTTTGTTGGGTCAAAGAAATTGTCCAGTCAAGCTAATCATTTCCATAATTTTACAGTAGCTCTTGAATTATGTAATCAATTTAAAAAAAAAATTAAACAGATATTGTAAAGTTGTTCTGACCATCTTGTTAAAAATCGTTTTAATTGTGTTGCTTAAATTTTTCTGAAGACAGACATTGTTATAATTTTTCGTACTTATTGAACAGCAAGTGCGACTGCCGGGCGTATGTAATGCCTCGAAGGCCCTCAAATTATATGCAGTCCCATTGTTGAATACGTTTTCCGATGAATATCTTATATTAGAAAAGAGAACACGCGTTCCTTTTGCATGGATAACAAGGGTGGTGACTATGAGACTAAGAGTTTTCCGTACTTGTTAAAAAAAAAAAAAATTTTTTTTCTCCTACAAAACTATAGAAATTAAATTTATGGGCCGCAACTTCCCAGTCCGCGAAATGCGTTGCAGAGTGTTGCGGAAAAACATATAGTTACTAAACTATTAAACGCTCTTCATCGATTTTGTGCGTTAAACAAGAAAAAAGTAGGTAATCACGTTCTTTTACCTCCTTGTTTTGAAATTGTCTTTGTAGTAATAAATTAAGTATATTGTCGCTGGTGAAGAAATGTTGGCTTTACGCGTACAGTGTAAGACAATAAATTTATAAAACTCAGTGTATCTAACAGTATACTGTAAATGAAGAATGTGAGTAGTATGAAAATCTGCCCTCTCATTTTTGTTCCTTGAAAAAAATAGTTGGATGAGTTTAATTGCTTTGTGTTTCATAAGTACCATTAACAAATTTACCATATACATTTTATAAGCCACGGCAAGGTATGCCGCTGTGAAATAGAAATCTTCCCTGCAGTCTTTGATAACGTGTAGCATGATACGCGCTTCTCCCCTGGCAAGGCCAGCACGCCTGGCCTGATTACGCGGTGCAGACGCAGGGCTTCAGTCAAGCAATACAGTAGGGGAAATGGAGTTGACTTCCGCGCGCAAGCTTTACGAAATAGTGCATGCAAACGCCGCGTCGCGGATTTGATTCACACTAGTAGCGTCTCCCCTTTCACCTTAAACACTACACAAAGCTAAATTGGAGCTCAAGGACTTATATTCTTATAGCTGGAAGAAGGTAACCATAGAAGTACCTAAAGGCAAATAAGACCTCTAACTCATACCCATCTGCAGACCTGACCAACGTCAGCCCACGACACATGCACAAGGGGAAATGAGAGGGGGAAAGAAGGGAGACCAGACAGATGAAAACAAGATCATCATCAGATGAACTGCTAAATGAAGCACTTTTGATAAGTGTCCATAAATCCCATTGCACAGCCATGATCTGAGACACTCGGGAAGTGCAGTTCATTAATTACTTTGTACTGACATTTGCACAACTCTAATGATACATTCTTAAGAACACCTTGCTATTTCTCACTGTTTTGAACCATACAACTACACATGCCAATGCATTACATAAAACAAAACTTCCTACTAGTAGGAAAAGAGAATGTTACCAGCCAAAATAATGTAATCTTAGGTGAGTTCTGATCAAGTTGATTGGTTAGCCTGGCAGGATGACGTGGTAAAAAAGGGAAGAAGGATAAGAAAACAGATAAAAAGATGAATGTGAAAATGCAGCTTATGTAGAAGTTGAAGACATTGAGGTATATTAATGGCCCAGTAAAGATTTATATTTCTCACTGCACTTTAACACATATACCGATGGCAGTAGTAACTGTAATGATTTGTAACAAACGACTGGCCGTGCAGCATGAAATTTCATTGAGTGCATCTGTATGAATAAAACTTGAAAAATTTTGTGATAACTAGAACCAACATTACCAGGGAAAAGGAATCCTATACCATATTTTAGGCAAAAAAGAAAAAAAACTATGGTTAAACTTGTTTCTAAGTAGTCCAGCAGGCCTTAGTCTTTTTACCGTTATGCAGAATTCGAACTGCCATAATATATGTAAATATTGCATCAGCAATTTATTACATGTTTACCAACTGATCATGTTGCCTTCATTCAGTGAATATTTTATCAACTTTTCTAACAAATCCTCTTTACTCTCATTTGTGTAGCAACAATGTTTCCTACCTAGTGAAAGGTGAAAATTTGCGTGTGTTATTTGGCTATTCATATGTTTCATAATATTACAATTAAAAATTATTAATTCAATTATCAGCATATTAATCATATTTACTCACATGTTCGGTTTAACTCTGCTAATTTATTATACTGTAATCTGTTTTTACAGTCCTTTCCAGATGCGGGTTCGACCAGTTGCAGAACCTGAGGCAGTCAAGGTCGAAGGTAGTGGGGTGTCTAGCAAAGGAATACCTGCATCTATTCCAGCAGACATCATCATAGACACCAATCAGGCCGGAATAGGTGATCTAGAAGTGTTTGTTAAGGTAAAACTTTGTTATATTTGCATATTAATTACAAGGTTCAAATGTGTGTTTATCTTAATCCATAATTTATTAAGCTGTTCAGCATATTGATGGCATGTGACAAAAAAGTCACACAATTTAAACGTCATAAAAGCAGATTTAATTACATAACATAAGTATATAAAGAGGGAGTTTGGTTGTTACATAGAGATAACGATACAGACACACAAAAAAAAAACAGAGATATGAAAAGTCTGAGACACGGGGATGGAGATGCAGGTTGTCAAGATCAGGGAGAATCGAGTGGATGATTAATACATCCCATGCCTCTTTATTATTGGGCCTCCTGCAAACCTAGTTATGCAATACTTGCAAACAAGGACCTCTGCTTGTTGCTACCCGGCCAACCGGCCATAACTGGATAAATCTTAACCCTCGTGCACACGTGCCTATAAAAAAAGTCTGCTTTGTCCTTGAGTTTCCAAAGCAACACAATACATCACATACCCACATGCGTAAAAACCTAAAAATGTAATTAAATTTGTTCCTTGAGTGGAATAATTACTATAGATATAGTTAAAATTAACACCTGCATATATATATATATATATATATATATATATATATATATATATATGTATATATATATATAATTAGAACTATAATCGAAAAAAAATACAAAAGAAAAAAAATGAATAAATACATTTATTTTTTATCCCCATAAAACATGAAAAACCTACAATGTTACATCACCCCCCCCCCCCACTACTCAGGAAAAATTGTAAATTTTGACTGATTAGTTCCTGAACCTAACCTGAAAATGCTCATTAAAAGAAAATACACCAAAACAAGTATCTCTTTTTTATAATGATTAAATTTCCTCCATGTATATTACTTCCAGTTTTCTCAACACTTAAAAACCCTATAATTGGAGTTATTTGACATCCAGGTTAAAGTCTTTCCATAACTATATATAATTAGCTTATAGTTCACTTTTTCCTATGTCAATAATAGGTATATCATAAACATTACAATTATTTTACTGTAACATGAACTGATTAAATTCAATCTTAATTAACATATCACTATATATAAACATATATAACAAAGTTATTCAACATCACAAGTTTGATTACAAAAGATTTCAAGTTGGCCTACTATAAACATGCTCATAGTTTTCTTTATAATATTTTGTATTTGGGTCTGCATTCACATTGTCAAAAAACTAAATGTTTGTTATAACTATGTAGCTGACAGTATGTGTGAATGTACTGATATGTGACTGGGCTGGTGGGTTTCTGCAGAACACCCATAACCACAATGCCAAACAGTTACTATTAAGTGTTCCTGTCAGCAGCGCTGATCACTAATGGAATATCATAAAGATAAATATGTATCAAAACTGCAACATAACAAATTCACATAAACTATCACTTCAACTGCTTCAAACAATTTGAGTCACTTATTTTACTTTAAATAAACTTCATTTAACATCTCTTAACCGCAAGTCCTACAGCAAAAGATGTCTGAGTTGGGCTGCCTCCAACATACATATCACCCTATACAATACAAGCTATCCTCAGGTGCTGAAACAATGGTTCTATGTGTTTCCATTGGTCAAGGGCAGGACACTTGTTCTTCCTAGCACATAGAACCAAAAATTATTTATTTACCAATGCATGGCTACAAAAATCAGATTTAACATGAACCAGCTGGTTTCGAAAAGCAATTCACTTATTTACTCAATTATATTTATCAAACAATGACAAATTACCATTAACTATCACAGTGACTACTCATAACTTTAGTGCTCAGTACCAGTACTCAGAGTGTATTTATATTATTTGTAAATGCAAGAAAACAATAATACTCAGGTGTGGTTCATCCTGGCAACAATCATCCATGAGTGTAAACAAACAATGTCATTAGCAAAACAAAACTTATCAAAAAATCAGCATGATTAAGAAAAATAGAAATTACTTGAAATACTAAAGTTACCATGTGTATGCATTGTTTAAAAGAAATAATTCATGAAAGGCAGTACAAATATCATGCATGTGTTCAATAACGATTCCCCACAGTCAGCTTTTACTCTTGAAATATGACAAAATATAATGCTGCAAGATAAACTAGAAGTTGCGCAGACCCCAGTTCGTGGCAGGGCGCACACTATTGTTACGTGACTGGCAGTAGGGGAAGTGGAAGGGATCAGTTACTGCTTGGCTCGGGCACGTGAGAGTTGCTCCAGTGCGTCATGTCCGGACCTGAGTTACACCGTACGACTGAGTGCACACACGTGAAATAATTTACAACGTCCCGACACATTTAAGAAAAAAATCTACGTATGGTTTAAAATGCAATGTTTTAGAAGCAATAAATGCTGCAATGGGAGTGTCTAAATCAACCGTAAAAAGGATTTTGGCTTAGGTGGAAACACTGAAAAGGGTTAGAATTTTTTGACACGTACAGCAGCCTACATTTTTGAGAGTTAGGATGGGGAAGGGGGAAAGGGAAAATTATTATAAAAAATTTAATTTTGCATTGCCATGTGATTTAAAACTATGGGTGCGTTCATCTAAAATTTCCCTACTGCAAATAAACCAATGTCATTCTAAAATATTAAAGGGTCGAGAAAAGAGGAAAATAAAAAAAGTGTCAATGGGGGGGAAAAGTGAAGAGATTTTGGTCAGCGCTGGTGAGGGATTTAACATAGATTTCAGTGAACGAATTTACCACTTGCATGACACATTTGTCATCTATATGGAAAGTATGGTAAACTGAGGTCAAAACCTGATGTTTACTTTTTTTTTTTACTTGATTTACATATTTTGAACATGTTTAATTGAAATGCACTACATGAAATTAACTGTACAGAAAATCTACTTTGTTTACAAAGACAGAACTAATAGCACTGTTTGTTACACTATGACCAACATATTACAATTTTTAACGGATAAGGAGCCAGTGTTCTGTATAGTTACAATTTTTATTCTAAAACTAAGACAATGGTTGGACATACCATGGTAAACTTCCATTTGCAACTGCACAACATGTCACAACGTTTAAAACTGTAATACTAAGCTAGGACACTTCTTATGTTTCTCAACAAATATAAGTTTTTTTTTCTGTGAATTTTCTGTACAGTATAGAATTTAACAATCAGCATCTTTACCATTAACGTTTGTTACTTTATAAAGACCAATTACACATTCAAAATATCTGGTATTTGTAATAATTCTTGAGACCTACATAATGTCATATAGTCTAGTTGAAAACTGTTCTTTGCATGCTTACTTTTGTCTACAATAAATAGTTTTATGCCGCAAGTACAATTTTTATTTAACTGAGAAAAAAATCTGTATATGATTAAATTTTTTTACCGAAACCAAGAGTAGCAAAACTGCTAATAATCAACAAATGGAAATATTCTTTTTTAAAAATTATGACAAGAGGAAGTTTTTCACAAAACTGCTTATACATAATAGGCACTTTTTTTACCTTTAGATTGCATTTTTATCATTTATGAATTAATTATATGATACTGTAAACCCTCGTTTTACCAGACTATTTGGGGGGAGGTGTGGTCCGGTAAATCAGATGTCTGGTAAATCGTGAAGTACCAAAATCGGCACACGAAATTTGACACCAAGCTGATAGATTCATAGCAGTGTGATACGCGTTTTAACACAATGTGTTTTTTATGCTCAAATCAGTGGAAGTGGGTGAGGGGGAAGGTTTGTGCTCACTGGCGGGAGTAGAAAGATAAGTGTACGCCTTTGTCCGCTCATTTAGATAACCAAGGGTGTTGGGCGGGGGAAGATTGGAAGGAGAGGGACACGAGGCGGCTTGCTTTCAGCTTGGTTTCATGTTACGTTGCGTGGTAACATGTGGCACATGAACTTGAGCTACTGCTTTGTATTTCACAGTAAAGTGTTTATTTACTAAATGTATAACAAATAAAAAATTTCCATCTAAACTACCGCTGTTTGCATCGCGATACAGTATCGTATACCGTGTCTGTGAGATAATAATCTAGCTGCCGTCCTTGAGAATTTCTGATGGGCAAGGGATGGAAATGCTGAGCGTGAGAAAGGCATGTGTTGCGCTAGTTTGTCCACAGCAGATTTGATCTCTCTACACCTCGGACATTTTTTACACCACATGATCGTTGTCGAACATATACTGCCTCGTTGTGTGAAGATGCAGTAGCAAGTTTCATGTGTTTCCTGTGTCCAACAGTGCCAATTTTTTTTGTTTAACATCATATTTCAACATGTAACTCATTAACTAGTTTTTTGCTTTACGAATGTCCGACTTAGTTTGTTTCTTGACACTATAATCACACAACTTTGGTACCAAAACACCGTCCTCTTAACTTTTATATTAGTTCAAATTTTTTGCTTGATATCAAAGTTACTCTATTTCTTTTCTGTCCTGTTGTAGACACCATTTCATTTAAAAAACACATATTCTTTATTGCGCACGTACTTCAACTGCGTAAAAAATTAAAGTAGACACGACAGTCGTTCTTGCCCGGACACGTCAAAACACAGATGAGCGACTTAGCTCTGCTTACCGTCTTACGCGGCTATCTGGCAACACACCTGATGTCACTCACCAAAGCAAAATAACCAGGTAGGTCTTGCGCTGTTCATCTTACAGTTTCGTAAAAAATTCAGGTAGAGAATCATTCTTGCCCGAACACGGCACATACCCCGATGTACAATTAAAAATTGCTCTGTCTACCATTTTACACGGCTATCCGGAAGTGCGCCGGATGTCACTCACAGAAGCACAATAACCAGGTAAGTCTTGTGCTGCGTGTGACAAGCAGACCTGATGGTGGAATAATTTTGTATCATCAGATTTTGTCCGTTAAATACAAAGTCCGCTGATTGGAGGTCCGAAAAAACGAAATTCTTAGTTCATAGGCGATGAGTCATGAAATTTTCTTTACATTATGTTAAGGAATAGCAACACAATTTGCACCGATCCTAAGTAATATATGTTTACTTATGAACTTGAATCAGTTAAATAATTGATTCGTGCAGTGTCCAACATTATTGTGTCCAAAATATGTTTCAAAACACTATATATTTAAAACACACAAGCTTGTAATATTTTTTTCTTCCGAGTCTTATATTTTTTACTTGTTTTATAGATTTTCCCAATGATAGTGTTACATATACTGTTTATAGGTTCGACTGAAAGGTACGAAAATTCATTTTGAAAATGTTAATGCATGAATAGGTTTTATTTGTTTTATATACAGGAATATTATACAGTTTGAAAACAGACACAAAATTTACACATATCTTCCTTTTGTAGATGAAGTGCCATGTAACATGCATATTTTTTTCTTTGCAATTCTAACCAATTCTACTACATCGTATGACCCGAGAGTAAAAAAAGTGTTTTACTTTTGTTTTAAATTTCAGCGATTTAGATTGGGTACCATGCACTAATCTACAATTTTATTTTCTACAAAATTTGATTACTACACCATAAAAATGTATGCTCTTTCTGTAAAACAGTTCACACTGAAAAATTTGATTAATCAATTAGCGATTGAGGTTTTCAGGCAGCATACTCAATTGTAGGCTTTATGTTAGTCTTCAAATACTTTACTTAATCATTTCACAACAGGAGCGCAAATATGGATGGGGTGGATACTTTGCGCCCCACTTGTTTATTCTTGAAACAGGGACAAACCTAAAACAATCTACCTATAAGCATACAATAATTTTACATGATGTCCATTTTAGTACAATATAATACATAATTGAAAGTCATTTTATGAAAGCAAAACTTTATTATCTGAGATGGAGACCACTGCACTTCCTTAAGGGGTCGGTTCACTGGAAACTTTAATTGATTTGATAATCGTTTTATTTTTACGAGATATTGTTTGTTTTGTAGTCATACATTGTGACATTTTTACTGTAACGAAAATTTTTTAGCTTTCATAGTTTTTGTAATATAGCATATTTGAGTCAAAACTTGCATAAAATGATTTTATGCAATAAAGGAAAACCAACTTACTGAAATGAAGAAAAGCACACTGAAAAACAGTGTCACAAGCTATAAAAATACATGCTTACAAACCGCATTGCCTTTTTTTCATACTAAAAAAATAATTAATTTGAAATTTAAAAAAATTGCTAATTTTTAAAAAAATTAAGAAATACAAAACCTAATAAATCAGGTTTTTATACATGTTGTTACACTGTATGGCACTGTACTTCAGAGTGAATTTTTTCATTTTGGTAAGTTGATTGATTTCCTTTCTTGCATGAAACTGTTTTACGCAAATTTGGACTTAAAACATGTCACTATACAATATACAAAACTATGGAAGCAAAAAAGTTTCCATTACAGTAAAAATAGTTGCAATGTAAAATAATGCTATTTTCTTGTTAGTGTATTATAATGTATTATGCACATGTGTAAATTTAAATAGCATATTGATAATGCAATAGGTAGCTTCAAAACATCACCTAAGCCTACAGTGTTAATTTTTAAAGCTACCATGTAACTCAGATAGAAAATAACATTTGACCCTTATTTCAATGCACCATATCTGGAATACACTTCATTCTTTTAAGGTAATGATGTACACATACTTACCTACCGTCATCCCCTGTTTTTCATACTGCTATTTCCTTACCTTTCCAGTTAATCAAATTATTCTTTGCCTTTAACCATTGCCCTCTTTTTAGTTTCTTTATTTTATTCATTTATTTAACATTTATAGTGTCCTCGATGGCTTCAAGGCCATGGTGGAAGAACACTGTAGAAATAACATTCATACATATATGAAACAAGAAAAACACACTGCAGTAACAGACAAACTACTACACATGAACAACACAATTAACGCTGAACAAACACTAAACAAGCAGACAACTAAACAATCCACTATTAGTTAACAACACTGAACAAGTGAGGTAAATATCAGAAAGCATATGCTATAATAACTATTAATTAATATCACTGAAAACAAAGGAATAGGTAAAGTGTATATAATTTTGTAGAGAAGGATGACTGTCAAATTGGATATAATTAAATATATGTGGAAGTAAAATTAGTGATGGAGTATTTTAACAAAGCTCTTTAGCATATTTATTATAATTTGTAGTTATTCTATAAACTATGTAATTTGTCATAGTATGTGATGTGATGTTGATGGAACGTTGACCAAGTGCAGCAATTTTAAGAGTGATATTATTTAAAATTTATTGAGCATGGATTTCTGTTAAGATTTTATATAGTTAAAGGGCATCAAGCATATTTCTTCTTTCAGATAAAGGAGTAAAATATATGTGGGTAATATATTAGTATAGACGGGAGTGAGGTTATTCCATATAGTTGAACAATTATAAAATTTAGTATGTACTAAAGAAAAATATGTGCTAATGGTTAAGACACTGTTTGAGGCAGCATAAGTGATAAATATTTTAGACCTGACTCTTTAGCTGCTGACATATTAAGGTAATAAACATGATGGTGAAAATTTAATTATTTATCAAGAAGGAGGCCGGACGTATTTGCATTGTTTTATGGATGTGTTATCGAGTTTATAAGTATAAAGGTTTCTTTTTCTGGATAAGGTTATAGAATGAGTTTTGTTTTCATTTATCTCCATTTTGTTTTCTGTGCACCAGGCATTAACAGAGTTAATGTCTTCTTGTAATAGTTTACTGACAGTTGGGGATGAAATCTTGAGGTATATTTTAAAATCATCTGCAAATAATATTTTGTTTCAGTGGTTGATATGTTGGATTATGTCATCAATAAATGTTATGAATAAAAGAGGGGAAAGTAAACCACCTTGAGTGACTCCAGACTTAACTGAGAGTTGAATAGAGGATTTATCTTTTATTTTAACTGATAAATATCAGTTGGCTAAATAATTGGGAAATATTTTTATGCAAATATAACTTTTGAGAAACTTTTTATTTGCCGGTCGTGTGGAATACAAGGCAGATCAAGTAAAACAGTGTCAAACTCATTCCATCTGTAGGTAAAGAAAAGTAAGAACCATAAACCTTTGATGGTTTACTGTATCGAAGGCTTTGGATAAATCACAATAAATAGCATCGCTTTGATTGTGTGGGAGGACATTATGATATGCAGGATTAGTCGGGAGGAAAGGGCAACATTCTAGGACGTGATAGTATTGGTCATTTTTATTTAAAAAGTTCATGTGAACATGGGGTTAATGTGTGACGATTATAGTGATAGCCTCGTTTGAATGAAAAACACTGAAAACCAGTTAATGTATTGTATTGTTTTATTTTTGTGCTTTTGTGTTCTTGTTTCAGTGATAAGGAGATTAAAATAAACCAAGCAAATTGCATATTAACAATATTTTTTACTTTATCATGTATTTTTCGAACATTCATGAGCACTAGGAAGCGAACCACTCTCCTGCAATGTATTGCAACCCCAGGAAAACACTCTTTGATCAGGAATTGTTCACATGGGAAAACGGTGGCGGTACTCTTCTACAGCTGTAGTGGAACTACAATTGTAGAAGCCATAAACAATCAGCATTTCTACATACTCTGCATTTGTGTAGATGTGTGGCATCTTGAACTGTTCAGTTCACACTGTCCATTCACACAGTCTGTAACACAAAATAAATGTATAAGCAAAGAGACAACCATTAAAATAACAGCTTACAAATTCACAGTCCATAAAATAATAAATAAAGCTGTTACTACCATGTTTCCATGGTAAACCATTGCCAACTTGACATAATTTGAAATACAAAGAGAAAGGTGTGTGATTCATAATTTATTACAATCTACTTGTCACTGAAATGAGAACACAAAAGCAAAAAAATAATGCAATAAGACAATTACAGGTTTTAAGTGTTTTTCATTCAAACTAGGCTATCTCGATAATCGTAGCATATTGTCCCCATGTTCACATGAATTTTTTTTATCACAATTACCAGTACTATCACGTCCTAGAATATTGCCCTTTCCTCCTTACTCACCCTGTATAGGGCACAAAGTTCTGTTAAATTGGATACTGTTGATCTGAAGAGGGTAAATCCATGTTGAAAGTGAAAAAGTATGTTTTGTGTATGGAACAATAGATGCTTGTGCAAAATTCTTTCAAATACTTTTGAGAAGGTACATAAGAGAGAGATGGGTCTGTAGTGGTTGATGTTGTGGATGTTCCATTTTTTTTGTGAATTGGAATGACACTGGCTTCTTCCAAAAGCAAGGGATAATTTTCTGGTTTGAATGCTGGTGGAAAAAAATATTACTTAATATGTATTTGAGCAGCCTTTGACTATGAAATTAGGTATTGTATCGGGTTCACAGGAGGAATATTTTAACATTTTAATGCTCCATTTTACTAAACTATTGCAAATATGTACTGGGTTGATAGTAGGGTAGGAATTTATGTTAGTATTAAAATCTGTGTCTGATTTCCAAGTGTATGTGTTGGAAAATTGTTTAGCAAATACATCAGCAATATTGTTAGGATTTGTGATAGGTTCATCATTTATCTTTATTGTGGTGATTGGGTTGATGTGTGGTTTCAAATAATTAATGCAGTGCCAAAATTTCTGAGGGTTATTTTTAATTTTGGTCATTTGTTGATTGTTGCCATTTGTATTTTTCTGATTTTAATACTTGCTTTGCTGTGCATCTATAGTGTGAGAAAAGTTGATAATGTCTGCCATCTTGAGTTATCTTAAATTTTTTGTGGTGATAACTTTTATGTTTTAAATGGTTACTAGGTTTTCGAGAACAAAAAAGAGTATTTAGCTGGCAGAATTGTTTTGGACATGACATTAGTAAATGGTTTTTGTTAGCAAATAAACTTTTTCATATACATTTGTAAAATTTAAAAGGTTTGACCAGTTATGCTATACTTTTATAATTCTTTTATAATTGTCACAATTTTAATTTCTTTTAGCATTGTCTTCAAAACTCTTCATTTTACAAAGAAAAGCATAAATTATGAAAGAGCGGGATTCAACTGATTAACAGGCTTGCCATGTTAATGTATCATTAAACCATACATAAACATTCCTTACTTTGCAGAAAGGGCAGATGTGTTTATGTACTCATTCTGCATCTTTTCCATTTTGCATGGCCTCCAATCATCAAGAAATATTAATTTTGTGTATTTCCTTTCTGCACAGTTTTATGTAACTACCATTAAAATATTTTATCCAAGTCTTAATATGGAAACTTATTTATTTTCTACACATTTAATGTTTGCAACATCTAACTCAATTTAGTATAAGAACTTCCTTGTTAGCAATTTTTTTAATTCCTTTGCAAATTTGTTGTCTTTGAAGCAAACTTTAGATACATATATTTTTTAATACTGCATTTATTTTTTCAATTTCTGTGATTCACTGGAACTTTACAATGTTTTCTATCCGCAAATTTTTCGTCCACCTAAAAACAGGTCGTATGCTTTGTTGTCATGTAAAATAGTATATCAAATTTTAAAATTTATGTAGAAATTTTTAACAAATCCAAAAAAGGATGTAACTTTGGGGCTATGTGTCTATTGCATTTAATTTTAATGGTAATATTTGTATCTATTTTAAATATTGTTTGCAAACTTTTTGAAAACTGGAATTTCAGCTTTAGTAAATGTTTTGGCTTTTTAGGCTTTGTTTGGTTACTTTTTACTAGAGATAGTTGTAGAAATGTCTGTATTGTTCTGGAAATTTTAAGATCTTTGGACAAAATTGTAACTCTTTACCTTGTAGCTGCCATTTTAGAGTGAACAATAAAATGTAACGTGTGCTGAATTAGAATTTTTAAACAGTCATTAATTTTTTAATCATTATTTCAAAAAAGTGTCAAATTTTGTTTAGAACTGAACGTAAATCACAGATGTGAAAAATTAAAAAATACAAATATGCAACATTTTAGAATTTTAGGTTGTCAAAAAAAATTTTTTATTGGGTTACGGTTTCTATTCAAATATGAAAGAAAGAAATTTGAATACATAAAAAAATTACTCTTGCATACAAACAAAATTGATGTAGTACCTAAGGTGTAACAATTGTATGTATTGGATAAAGTAAGTCACCATAGTGTATGTATACTTGTGGGGTATAGAGACTGTCACAGTTTATAGCTAGGAGTGGGGAGTGTAAACAGAGTAAGGTGTGTGCAAGGGTGGTAGAGAATACCTACTAGGATTGTGCTGGATCTGTTGGATGTGAATGTGGGGATATGTATGGTTGTCTGTAAGTTGAGTCTGAAATAAAGACATGTTAGTTGGTGATGAGGATGGGATTCTTCATTTAATGGAGGATGGTAGGATGAAAGGGAAAGTCAAGTAACCATCAGTCGCGGACTCAAACGAAAAGTGGAAGTGGACAGTGACCGACATTGGAATCTAAGAAAAGCACAGTCGATAACATGGACAAGATTGATTAGGACAAAGAAGACATTGTCTCATATGTGGAAAGACGAGATCAGTATTTTGTGTTATATGAGTGATAAAAATTAGGTGTGAATTAAGAGCAGTGGTGGGAGTCATTCACTCAACACAGTGTTACAAGACTCACCTTGGTTGCCTAAAATTTGTCTGGCAGTAGCTGTCCAAGGCTGGCAACTTTTCTGGGTGTCATATGAGCTGATGAAGAGGTGACAGTGTGGCACTGCAAAATAGGGTATGGAATAATACTAATTACACTGCCCAACTTTGCAAGGACATTCCCTAGAGTTGGAAACACAGCATAATCAGCATAAACATTTTATAAAAAAATTATTGCAACTGACAGAACTACAACTGTCGCTGAATTTCACAGCACAGAAAAATGCAGCAAGTACATATGAAAGAAAACTATGTTCAAACAAAAAATGGCCTTGTGTGCTATAAAAATATCCTCGCACAAATGTGAATGAACTAACTTTTCGACATTATTGGGTGGCTATTAGTTGACTGGCACATAGAAAATGACTGTAATGTATTTGAGGTGACAAAAGAAGCTGCAGTTGGCATGTTGATTTTAAAATCGAGTGCGATGCACCACATCCTAGAAAATGGTTTTCAGGTACCTTTCATGAAAATATGTCACCTACACTTGCTGCATGCTGCACAACTACAGAACCATGCTTGTTAACCTGGGCAATGCAATTTTTTCCTGCAAGTAGGGAAAGTCTGCTGTTCCTACTTGCTAGTCATGAACCCAAGTTAAAACTATAGTAAATAAAAATACCAACACAAAGTGATAACACTAAGAAATAAAACATAAAACCTTTCTTTCCCTACACATGATAACATAGTACACTGTCAAACAAGTCACCGAATCCATCTTACAACAATAAAATTTTCAACACTATTAGGGGCCAGTGCAGTAAAAGGAACCATCCGTATTATACACTGTACCGGTTTTTCACTGGTGTTAAGGTCTACCCTCATCAGGCAATTCAGTGCAGCAGGTGTTGGGATTGAACTCACTACCATTATGTTACACTAGTACATCATCAAAGTTATGGTGCTTTGGTTGTAAGTGAATTGTTTCATCACCACTTTCAAACCCAACAAGTATTTATTCTACACTGGGTTCTAATGTATAATTTTTTCGGTACTGTTCACTCCTGCTGTATACTCTGCTTTCACAGCGAAGGGGGCCCATGGTAGTGTAATGATATTGGGCGACTTGACTTCCACTTTGTTGAATATGGTATAGTTTCTAAGTTTAGCACTTGGTAAATGTGGTGGATATTACCCTTGGCTATTAGGTTTTGTTGGAGTGTGAATCATTACATGTTAGATCTTTGGTAATGTATACTGTAACTGTGACCGGATGTACTAAGTTGTAGTTGTTGTCCCTTTTTGTGAAACATGTAGGTAGTATGTAAAGATGCTACATTCGGAAAATAAAGAGATGTATGCCCCAACAGAGGTTATGGGCCCAGGACGCGATGTAAGGTCGGTATTTTGAGTTTCGCAATCGGTATGTGTATGATAAAATCGCGCCGTGTTCGTGAACGCGAATATTAAAAACATTTCATCGTCTGAACACGTGGTCGGCAGTGAAGCAACATGGCGTCGGCACTTGCATTTGTAGAAAAATTGAAAGGCCGCAAGAACTATGCGTCGTGGAAATTTCACATAAAGGCCCTACTGAAACTGAACGACCAGTGGGATGTGGTACAGGGTACTGTAAAACCTGAAGAAGCCAGAGATAACGACAGAAAGGCACTGTCCAAAATTTCTCTCCTCGTAGAAACTGACCTGATTCACCATATAGAAGCCTGCGAAACCGCAAAGGCAGCCTGGGACACGATACGACGACTATTTGAGGACTCAGGACTGACAAAGAAAATTGGGCTACTTCGCCAGTTGATCCTAACCTAACTCAACAACTGCAGTTCCGTCGAAGAGTATGTAAACAAAATAATATCAACATCACAACGCTTATGAGACGTGAATTTCGACATAAGTGACGAGTGGGTAGGGACATCACTTTTAGCAGGACTCCCGGATGAATACAAACCAATGATAATGGGACTAGAATCGTCGGGAATTGTGATCACTGCAGACTCTATCAAGGTTAAACTGCTACAAGATGTAAAAACCACAAACAGTCAGAGATCTAGTTCGTCCAACAGGGAGGCCGCCCTCTACAGTCACAAGTCAACCACCCACCAAAACAAACAAGGTTTTCAAGTGTTTTAGTTGTCATAAGCCAGGACATATTCCAGCTAATTGTCATTGAAAGGCGAACTACAATGAGAGAAATTTTGAGGAAGCCAGCAATAAAAGGTGGGAGAAGAAAAATTCATTTTTAGCGGGCATAGTTTCAAATGAAAAATAAGTTGATACAGTGTGGTTATTAGACTCGTGTGCATCAATTCATTTAACAGAAGATGAGTTGAATCTGATTGAAAGTAGTGACTCAACGCTCGAAGTTTACACTGCCAATAACCAACGGCTGAAAACGGAAGCTGTGGGCAATGTAGACATCAAGCTTTCAGTAGGAAATACTGCCAGCACTGTGACTGCACATGAAGTCTACTACGCACCTGAGGCAGCTGCAAACCTGTTATCGGTGAGTAAAATTACCAGTCAAGGCAATACAGTGATATTCAACAGAGATAGTGGGAAAATTCTCAACGCTGATGGAGAACTTATTGCAACTGCATCCCAAGTTAATGGCCTATACCAACTGAACATGCCATGGCTAAATAAAGTGCACCGCGTGTGTGTTGCGAAGGAAGATGCCAATGTTTGGCATAGAAGGCTAGGCCATCTGAGTAGGAGGAACATGCTCCTGTTAAAGGACATGGCCACGGGTATAGATTCATTGATGATTAGTGAGAAGCCGTGCGAGGTGTGTGTCGCAGGGAAACACACTCGTGCACCTTTCAAATGCAGCAAATTCAGAGCAGAAGCACCACTCAAACTGATCCATACAGACCTATGTGGGCCAATGGAAAACATTTTGATTGGGGGAAGCAGATATTTCATTGTGTTTACTGATGACTACTCGCGATACACATTTGTTTATTTTTTGAAAACAAAGAATGAAGTTTGTAGAGTTTTCAAAGACTTCTGTTCACTAGTTGAAAATCAAACTGGAAAGACGATCAAAGCATTGCGATCTGACAATGGCATAGAATTTGTCAACTACGAGTTGGAGAGTTTCCCAAGAGACAAGGGTATCAGGCATCAGCATACAGTTAGGTACACACCACAACAAAATGGGGTCAGTGAACGAGCGAACAGGAAGATAGTCGACAAAGCAAGATGCTTGCTACAAGATGCAGGCTTACAAAAAATGTACTGGGCAGAAGCAGTCTCCACTGCCGTATACCTCAATAATAGGTGTCCAACGAAAGCTGTCAACAAAACACCATACGAGGCTTGGCACACCAAGAAGCCAAACCTCAAACATCTCAAGATATTTGGGAGTGAGGTCATGGCCCAAGTACCCAAACAAAAGAGACAGAAATGGGACCCTCGTTCAGAGAAATTATTGTTTGTTGGCTATTGCGAAGAGACGAAGGGCTATCGCCTAATTTGTACTGTTACGAAGAGAGTGATAATAAGCAGAGATGTTGTTTTCCTTGAGCACAAGATGATTCCAGGTGACCCACCATTGGTGACGACCAACAAACACCCACCTCAACGGAGTGGAGAAGTTGAAAGCTTCACCATGGCTGATAATGAAGAGATGGAGAGCAATCTGATTCCTTTTGGAATAGATGATAATGTTGAGAGTATTGAAGATAGTGAAGGGGAAGCAGAATTCAAAGGATTTCCAACACAAGATGTGGAACGCAGTGCAAGTAAGGAATGTCTGAGAAAATCTGACAGACCACACAAACCTAGGAATGACCCAGATTTTGTGTCTTATCTTGTTTCAGAAGAAAACGAGCCACTTACTATAGAAGATGCAAAAAGCAGTCTTCAAGCCTCAAAATGGCAGGAAGCCATGTTTGAAGAATTGGCCTCTTTTGTAAACAATGAAGCATTTGAATGGGTAAAGCTACTTCAAGGTAAAACAACACTGAAGACAAAATGGGTGTTCAAGTTAAAGAACTTGGAAAACCAAGAACCAGTGTACAAGGCAAGGTTGGTAGTGAAAGGTTGTAACCAAGCTGGCATCGACTACGAAAAAAATTTCTCTCCTGTCATCCGGTATGCATCATTGAGGTTCCTTTTTGCCCTGGCAGTTAAGGAAGATTTAAAAATAACTCGCATGGATGTGAAGACTGCGTATCTACACGGCCATCTGGAGGAGGAAATCTATGTGCAGCCACCAGAAGAAATCGAGAAGCCATCAGGGAAAGTCTGACGCCTGAAAAAGGCTATGTACGGATTGAAACAGAGTGAAAGATGTTGGAATCGGCGTCTTCACCAAGTCTTAACAGACATGGGTCTGGATCAGTCGAAAGCAGATCCATGCATTTATCATGGCAAAATCGAAAAAATTACTGTAATTGTGGCAATCTACGTAGATGATGTTCTTATCTTAACTAGTAATGAAGACACAGAGAAGAAAGTCTGTAGCATCCTGAAGTCCAAGTTCCAGATAAAGGACCTCGGTGAAGTCGAGCGCTGTATAGGGATGAACATCACGAGGGACCGAGAAGATGGAAGACTCTTGATTAATCAATTGGATTACATTGACAAGATGTTGAGCAAGTTCGGGATGACAGATTGCAAGGCAGTGTCGACACCGATGGAGGTAGGCTTCAAGCTAGAACCAAGCGACAGTGATGTGCAGTGCAGTGACAGTGTACCATATCAAGAGGCAATTGGTAGTTTGCTATGCATATCGCAGATTTCTAGGCCAGACATAGCTTATCCTGTGAACTGTCTCAGCCAGTTCAAGAAAAAGCCAAAAATGTGCCACTGGGTTGCAGTGAAAAGAGTGTTCAGTTACCTGAAGGGCATCAAGAATCTGAGGTTGGAGTTCAGCAAAGACAGCTGTGAATCTGGGATCGAAAGCTTCAGCGATGCAGACTGGGGGAACGAAATCAACAGCAGACATTCTGTAACAGGTAGTAGTTTTAAGTTCATGGGTTGTGTCATCTCATGGTTCAGGAAAAAACAAAGGACTGTAGCTTTGAGTACCGTAGAGGCTGAGTACATGGCTCTGAGCTTCACAGTTCAAGAGGCACTGTGGCTAAGGACTCTGTCGAGTGAATTACATCCCCCTGTTTCAAAACCATCAGTTGTGTATTGCGATAACAAGGGTTCCATACACTTAGCTAAGAATGAAATCACAAGTCAGATATCAAAACATATTGATGTTCAATATCATTTCATAAGAAAGCACTTGCAAGACAAAGTGGTTTCTATTGAGTACATCCCAAGTGAGGAAATGTTGTCAGACAGATTAACCAAACCACTCCCTAGGGAGAAGCATGAGTATTTTGTTAAAATGTTGGGCCTAAACTGATATGCACTTATACATTTTGTTGACCAAGTAAGTTAACCCTACATATATATTTGTCAATTTAACATGATATGCACTAAAACTATTTGTAATAATTCAAAGGGAAGTGTTGGAGTGTGAATCATTACATGTTAGATCTTTGGTAATGTGTACTGTAACTGTGACCGGATGTACTTAGTTGTAGTTGTTGTCCCTTTTTGTGAAACATGTAGGTAGTATGTAAAGACGCTACATTCGGAAAATAAAGAGATGTATGCCCCAACAGGTTTCATGGTTTAATACCATTTCCCCCATTCTGGAATTTCGTTGACAATTCATTCTCCGCTAATAACATTTCTCACTAGCATTCAAATCCTAGTTAAGTGCTGACCAAGTCTATTCACTTAGTAGACAGTGGAAAGGATATACACCGGTTGTTTTCTGCTGCATCAGTTAACTAGACATCTACAGCATAAAATTATGTATCTTATGTTACTCTTCCTGCTTTGATCGTCCACAGTGTCAAAGTCCCGGTAGCAGATTATTTCTGTTGACAAGTTGCTTGTAAATATTATTGGCTAACCAGGAATACCTATAAGGTATTGCAGAAATCTTTTAAGGAGAAAATTGTTCTTACCATTTCATGGCAATAAATTTTGTCTTTAAGATAAGCCCTCGCCAGGCACATGGACAGTTTTGTAGCATGTCACGTGTATTCTTTTACAAGAAAACACTTAACTTATATTATATTTATCTAAGAAAAGAGGACGTACTTGAAACTATACTGCCTTGTTTTTAAAATTCAGCACGCTTGTTAGAAATATGATTTTCGCGCCACTTAAAATGGCTAAATAAATGTTTTTTTCCAGACAGCTATAACTCCGAAAATGCCACCCAAATTCGTAGAATGCAAAGCGAGAGGTATGCAGTGGCCTTTACTTCATACTTAAAAATAATTAAATTCTAGGGTCACTGCTTAAAAGTTCCATAAGAAAAAGACTACAACAAAAACCTTGCATGCTAGTTTCATACGCTGTGAACGTAGGTGATATGCTTCCCGTTGATCATTGTACTCTGGCTCTTATCGCTCTGCTGTTCACACACATCAAACATGGAAATTTGAAACCTAGAAAGACTTCTCTTAAGACGCCTAAAAATTTTATGTGGTGTTTTAGTTATCAACAAAGCACAGAACATAACTTTCTATGGTGTTCCAAGATGGCAGTGCTCATCTTCAACTTTTAGTACTATTTCTATAATCATTCGTAGGAAAAATAAACCATTTCCTACTGAGGTTAACTAATTTTAAACTAACAAATGTAACTAAATTGTAATACTTCAATAAAGCTTGAAGGCAATATCTGTTCCACATAATGTAAAAATTTAATTAAAACTTGGGAAATATATCTTTAGATAGAAAATTAGTTAACGTAAATACACTACTGCCCCTTAATCACGACAACATAGTTATTCTTCACGTAGTGTTTGGTCTCTCTTGGTACGCATGTTACCTGCAAAGAAGGCAATATCCAGTCCAGTTTTATTCAACAAGTAAATAAGTCCACAGAGTAAGTCTAAGAGTCTCTTTTGTCTTGTTTATGTTAATTTCTAGCTTCACACATGTTGTCTTTCAACAGCTTCTCTATAGCTTTATTCTGACTATCACGTAGCTTATTTTCTTGCCTGATGAGTACCATTCCAAAAAAAAAAGCATAATTGGATTTTCATGAATTTTAATTTTCCAATCTTTCAAACAGTTTTTTGATAGTCTTCTCAGTTTTACTAATGACTGTGCAGTCGCTGACAGATGTACCAAGAATCAGCTGTTATTATGTTTGAAGTAGCAGAGTACCTGTATTGCATTTTTCATTTTAGTAGTTTGTTACTAATATTATAGCCAGTTGTTTAGATGCCTGCTTCATGCTGTGTAAGTACTTATTAAGTCTGCATATAATATGTTCATACTTTAGTATGGAAGAATGTAGACTGTTACTTCCAAATAACCACAGAGGGTGACATTGAAAAGTGTTACAAGTTAAAAGGGGTGTTATACGAGATAAAATAATTCATATTTTATTATAATACCCATGTCTGTAAATGCGTACGGTATAGATAATTCTTACATTTCTGAATAAGCAGTTGGCATTGGTCATGTTGGCCTGTTGGTGAGTCTAACATCCATTCATTATTTCTTGAGCACTCATTTTTTTCTTTTTGAGTGCTCACCCCTTCCTTAGTGACGTATAACTGCATAAGTACATGTGCATTTGTGGCGTTGGGATTGGCCGGCAACAGATCCCCATTGTAACTTAGGTGGATGCAAGAACCATCATGGTACCTACCCTACCCCCTTATCGTCGGTGTGCCAACCCTGCATTTCTGCTCAAAATTCTTCACTATCTCTGCCTCCCTCTCATTCATAACAGAAGTAATGTTGAACAATATTTGTTTAGTTTCTTATTGTTTTGAAAAATATTTTAAGTTTCGGTAAAGATTTAATTGATACATAAACTAATTTAGTTTTTACATCAATTTCCTGCTGTCTGATTGAAATGTTAGAATATTAATTCAACGCTATTGATAAATATGTTTGCCTTAATAAATTTTCATTATTATGGGTGAATAGCATGTTTTAAAAATAAATTAAAAGTCATAGTTATATTCATTAAGTAAATGTTAATGTTTCCTGTTAACATGTTATTTTATTTTCCTTTTACTAGGGACCAGATGGCCATCCAAGAAAAGTTAAAATACAAGAAAATGGCGAAGGCATATACAAAGCCACATACATTCCAGATGACTGTGGGAGGTACAAAGTATATGTGAAATATGCTGGTAAAGATGTTCCTCAGTCACCATTCCAAGTCCAAGCTGTTGCAACAGGCAGTGTAAGTGTTTAAATTTTTTGTTAGAATGCTCTAAATACACAGTGACATTGTGATGCACTCTAACATCTTGTCAATTATTATTTTAGGCTGATAAATGCAAGATAACTGAGGGTATTCAGCGAACACTTGTCAATGGGGAAGAATACTGCATCACGGTCAACACCAAAAATGCAGGCTATGGTGCTGTTACGTGTAGAATACGTTCAACATCTGGGAGGTAAACTAATTTTTAATGCTTGCTATGATAGAATTTATTGCATTGAATGAGGTTGTTTATTCTGAAGAAAAATTTTACTTGGATAGAGCTCGACCTAGTTGCTTGTTTTATATCATCATAAGTCTTTTGAACACATGTGTCTACTATAATATTTGCTTAGTTCTCAGTTAACATTAAATATTAAATTTTGGAAGATATTTATTTATTTATTTTTTTTTTTTTTTTTTTTTTTTAAATTTCCTCCTATTCAAAATGTATAACTTCACTGTTGAGAATTTTTAGATGTGTCCAGAGTTTTATATACAATAAGGTACCAATTTACATAATGGTTACATTCTTACATTCTTCAGTCTGTTACATCACACTATTTTTCCACAAGTTGATCGTATGTGCTTCTGTACTATAACTTCAAAAACAAAGTAATATTTTTTAAAGTGTGAGGCTTAGATGCAACGAGTCTGTTTTCAGAACCTAAAGGCAATAAATAATTACACACACATATAATTAAAGTAATATTTATACCACCCTTGTAACATAGGTATGCAATGTTTTTTTAAATTATTAGCTCTGTAAAACACCAGGTGTGCATAACAACAGGACGACAATCTTCACATGGACTGAGCTGGTCCAGCTAGAGACTTCACAACACTGCATGTGACTTCTCTGCTGTGGATCTCGTACACGTTCACTTGCATAGCCCATGATGCCTAGAAAAGGCACAGCCATATGCACTAAGTACATCTCTGCTGATACGTAACTTTTGTAGAGGAAGTTATCAGCGCTCCCCACTAAACACATAGTGCAATCATAAATTACTGTGCTTGAACAACCGTGCAGTAATCAAGATGCAATTTGGTCAGAGTCTCATTTTGTAACTAAAAAATAGAAATTCTTGTGTTATAATTTTAACTAATTAACCCGCATGCTTTAAGATTAAAGACGTCAAATTCTCCTGGATGGCCTGGTGCATTATCCAAGAGAAGCAGCTCTTTAAATGATATTTTATTATTTACAAACATCCATTTATGTTAGGAACAATATTATTACTAAACAAATATCCAAACAGCCCACATGTTACCCAGGCCTTGGTGTTAGGTCTCAAGATTGCAGGCAGCTTACTGGGATACATTTTCTTAAACACATTCTGATTCTGTGAGTTATAAACTACAAGTGGTTTACATTTTAAGTGTCCAGATGCTTTAGAACCAACCATAATAGTGGTACAATCTTTTCCGAACTTGAATCCAGCCAAAGAATTTTCTTCCTTTAAAAATAGTAAGGAATTTTGGTCCTTGCATCTGCTTCCAAAACAGAGTAGCTTCATTGATGTTAGCTGGCTGCTCAGGCAATCATTCACCTTCCTCAGTTATTTCTTACAGGAGTTTTGGAATTTTGCTTCCCGTGCCCACATTTGCACTTGCGACTTCGCCTGTGATCTTGATTTGTGTGAACATTCACGTTCTTCTGGAATCGTTTAAACAACCCACTGCTATCTTTAAAGCCATTCTTCATTGTAACTGCTGTTTTTGTAATAATTATTTAGCAAGCCTTAATGAAAGCAGCAATCAAAAATCTATTCTGCAAATTTATTTAGGGATGTTCAAACTGTGAAATTTTTATTTAATTTTCAAAGTCTGCATATTAAATGAATTGATATGGATGATACAGGAAATGTTTTTTTACGTTAATACCTGAAATAAAGCAGCATCAGTTTAATAATTTCATTGATTTGGGAGATGATTTTAAGAATTTTTTAAAATTTAAGAGAGAAAAATTTGTTTCCAGTTCTTAAATATTTTGTATGCTCACTATTCAATTACAAAATTATGCTTCATTTGCTTTTATATAAATTATGTAATCACATCTTAAATATGTTCAAAATTTGTATGGGTTTGAAGAATTCAATTTATGACCAGTAAGAAGTTGATTTTCACATGACAAAGTTGGTCAGAGCCACAAAATGAAAAATAACATGGTGTGACTGAGCTTTGTTTCAATATTTGAACTGTTTGGTATCATACAATATCATGCAAAATGAAACATGATTCGCAGAGTAAACGTATGTTGGGCTGTATACAAGTCGGTTACAAAAAAATCGCAGAAACTCTTAAATGTTGAATGTTGTTACATCTATATTTTTAAGCTGAAGTTGAACTTTCTAAATGATGTTATGATTATATTTCATTGATTTTGATAGGTAAAAAATAGTTACAGAGCTTTCATTTCAAGTTCACCTTTCATTACATTGTGTGTAGCAAATAGTATCAAATGAACTCTATAGATGTAAGTTTAAAACATTGTAAGAATTTTTTTGTCAACACAGTTGTTGGCAGTTTATCTAGTTTCAGCTAGGATTGTTACGGTTCCTTCCAGATGTGTGCTATTATCTAGCAGTTGATTTAGTAACTTTATTCACACATCTGCTAAGAGTACAGTTTTGATACCAAATTACATAAAACTACCACTATAAAGGTTACTAGCAACACTTAAAGTTTTATAATCGTAAATGGGAACATAGAGCACATTTAATTTGATCTCTCGAACAACATAAAAAATGGCATTTATTATTTATGTAGTCTAAAATTGAAGCAATAAATGTTTGGTGGTGTTGGTGTGTGATGAAATTTCCCAGCATTCATCGGTATTCTTAACACCCGTAGCCAGTCTGCAGGGCTAGGAGGATAAGACAAGATTTTTTTTGTCTTGATTTTGGCAACACATGTTTCTTTCAGGGAAGAATAGCAACTTGCTTAGCATTGTGTGTACTTGGTAGCCTGTATCATGCAAATTTGAGTTACTGTATCTTGTAATAGTGCCCCTAGAGACAAATGAGACATTTTAATGGTCAGAACATCCACCTAACAAGAAACTGCTACGTGCCAAATGGGTCTTTAAAATATAAAGGGTCGAAGATGACTCGGAGGGGTACAAGATGGCTCATCGAGGGGTGTAAACAAACCAAATATGTATATTATCAAGAGACCTCATCACCCATCATAAAGTATTCGTCGGTATGATATTTGTTTGCTCTAGCAGCAAAGGATGATTTGAATATATTTTATATTGTCAGGACGAGGTGTGGATGAACTTAAATGTAATGGTAGAATTCGGTGGTTGGGGATAAAGGTCACTTGGCTTGTAGGGGTAACATGTACTAGAGCGGAAAAAGGGATCTTTGGGTGATAAGCAGAGGTGAGAAATAATAGCTGGTCTACTTAAAAGATTACACTTAAATTACTGCAGAAAATTTCTACCACCTAGGCTACAGAGAAGCGGGCAGTTTATAAAAAGTATTTTTAAGTAAAGTGAGAAACAAAAGTTATATTCTTTAGTAAAATAATAACAGTTTATTTTTAAAAGAAAGTATTACAAAGATAGATAATATTTAACAGCATTTATAATTTCTAAACGTTGGGATTCTATTATAAATATAAAAATTAATTCAATTTGTAAATGGGAGTGGTTATTACAAAATGAAATAGAATTGTAAATAATTTGTTTGATTGTTATGTTATTTGATTGGAAGGACTAGCTATCGCGTAATGCAAACCTCAACACTGAACCAACAGGACAACCTTCACGCTATTAACGTATGCAAATATCCCAAAAACAAAACACATCACCAAACACGTCAAAAATATAAAAAATAAAGGAATTCTTAACCAAGTTTTAAGCCTAACTTCACTCACCGGAGAAGATGTCGATAAACAAACAGCTTGTAGTTGGCTCTAGTTGTATGATCGTCCAACCTGCTGCTTTCAAGACATAGCTTAAACAACCGCCTCCTCAAAACTGCTCCCCCACTCTCGCGCTAATTATCACTATAAATACTCTAACAAAAAGGAAGAAAAAAAGTAGAGAGAAACTATACTCATCTGAATGATTTGATACGCCATCTCACCCAGCTACCCATCATTCATCTTGCTGACATCTTGTCAGCTCGAAGTCTCAGCAAACACTGACCCACTCCCCTTACCTATACTCGACACTTTATTGACCCACCCACGGGTGGAGCCTTCCCTCCAAACACCGCCTAGTTGGACTCATCCATTTGAACTCTCTCTCGAAACCTCTCTTCCAGGCACGTGTACTCTCTCAGCCTTTCCTAAGTCACATCCCCAGCCTGGCAACCAGCGGTTAATGTCCTCACAAGGAAAAAACTGCTGAAGTCACTGTTTCGAACTGGCATATTGTAACTTTGTCTGCTATACCAGAGGGTTGGTACTCCTAATTGGTTACTGCAAGTTGGATGGTTTGGTTGCATGGCCTTTAACACTGTTTTTAATGAAACGTGGGTGACAAAAATTGTGAGATGCAGCGGTATCAATCAAAGCTAGGCAGGGAATATTATTGACATTTACAGGAATTTTAATCCAGTGGCACTGTGAACTGGTTAGACTATTGAGAAAAACTTGTTGTGGTGTCAGGTTGGTATTTTTCGGTACCGAGGCAACAGAAACGTCCGGCTTCTGTGCCCCACTTACTCGTTTCCCGCACTTGGACCTTTGTTTCATGGAGAGATACGATGTCCCACAGGTCGGTGTGGACAATCCTTATGCCAATGGTATGTCTGTCCTCGAGGGCAGAAATGACACGGGGTTCATGGCGGGTAACTTTTGTCTATCGAATCTCGGCTGTCACTACGTGGAACTTCGAGGACTTCTCTAGGCGTCGGAGCACTCTGAGAAAACTTCTCTTCCACTGGCCCACTGCGTTGTTGTTGGTGTCGATGATCGGTATCATGTGAGGTTGGCTGGTATGACCAGGCAACTGGTGAAGACATTGTGGGTGATCGGTTGCGTTGAAGGATGGCAACAGCCTTAAGGAACCCATCTAGTCCGCTAGTGCCTGTCGGTAGTGTGGGAGTGCAGTTTTGGCAGTCATAAGTAACACTTCACTCTCTAGCATAGTAGGTTGGAAACGCTGCACTGTGTGTACCTTTCAGGTTAGAAAAGCAGTGAGCGAATCACCTTCACGTTGAGCTTCAAGTGAATTGTACCTGCAATGAGTGGTAAGCGTCTGTGAATTTTCTAGTAAAAGCAGACTCAAACTGTTGCCATGTTGTTCCGTAGTGTCGCACTTCTCGCCACCGTGCACTCACCTTACCTTGTAATTGGTCACAGACACACTGCTGCCACTGGGCTATGCTAACGCTATAGCGCTATAGTCGTGAGGTACAGTCCCTGATGAATTCCTTGGGGTCCTCAGGGTCAAGGCCAGCGAAGGTTGGCAACACCTGGAAATGTGCCAGGGCCTGTGGTTCGGTGCAGGTAGTCATCATCTAGAATGGTTCTACCTGAGGCACAAACGGCATAACTGGTGGTTGTGTATACTGTGGTGGTGCCTGTAGGTGCTGGGTCATGTTGACGGTGGTTGCAGGTAGTGAGGGGATAGTGGTTTGGTGCCCAGGTGTTGTCAGAGGGGTTACTGGTTGGTTGACAGTTGCAGTATCCTGCGACTGCAAGACCATCTGCTAAAAGCATAGGACGCTTGTTTAATAGCATCCAGTGACAGCTAGGCACTGTGGCATGGGCAGGCATTTCCCGTGGGCGGTTTGATGATACACCCAACATGTCACCGCATCCTCTTCAGGTCTGACACAAAACAGCTTTTGGCATGGTAATGCAGGAGCCCTAATGTCGTGACTCGGCTCACCCTTCACAGCAGCAGGCAGGGAACACTGAAATTAGCCTGTTTTGCCGGTGCGTATGTTGGCAAGTTCTCCCGACGTCACGCAGCTCTCGTAATATTGGGGTGTGCACATACCACACAACACTGTTGTAGGCCCTGAGCCAAGACACAAAACAGTATCACATTAAGGTATTTATGACAGGGTAAAATCTTGTTGCTGTAGTTCTGTTTTGATCACTGTTTTAAATGGAAAGTTCATGGCAGGTTCTGGTGATGTCTGTAGGACCTTAGCACTGTACCTGCGGTAAACATCTGTTCGTGCATTTACGAACATGTTGTAAACAGGATCGGCACGGTAGTGACGGATGAAATGGTGGTGTTGCGGCGGTAACTCGTGCACTGTATTGTTTACATTTGGCAGGCAGTGATGTGGAACACGGTCCCGCAAGGAAAGTGGTTGTTTGCAGTCATTTCACTGTACGCGCAACAAGGAGTGAGATTGCTGGTATTGTTCCATATGAACGCAGTCAGCACAAGGGAAAAAGGCAGGTGGCGGCATCGCTCTTGAAGGGGGTGCAGCCTCTTCCCCCCTCAGCGTGTTCACGCGTTGAGGAGTCGCTCTCGTTCCGGGGACTTGCGTGAAACCGCTCAGTTCGACCACCCTGACAAGGGGGAGGGGGAAATGACACTACACGCTTGATTGTTGCGCAATATGTATAGCCAACTTCCTACTTCAGCTGGAACAAAACAGCCAGCATCCCCTGGATATGTGCAGAATCTGGATTTTCTTGGTTATTACAGTGATGGTGATGGTCTGGTGGCAACGGTATCTTTTAAGCTCCACAAGTTCAGGGGATAATTAACGTGGGTGCAAGGAGGGAACATGTAGATGATGACACTGACTCGGTATGTGAGTCGGACGGGATATGTGTGACAAAGTTATGGGAGTGGACCGGCTAGCAGGGAAAGCTCAGATGAGATGGATAGTGGGGAAAGGGCACATGGCGGAAGCCGTGGAGGAAACACCTCTTTGATGATGATCCCAGGGTCGAAAGGTCGATGACCATGGGACAGGCTACGTACCAGTGGATTGTTGCACCCTCAAATGACGGATCTTTGGGGACTTGTTAGGGCCAGTCCCCATGCCACAACACAAAGTTACGCTAAGCGTCACTAAGGATGGGGTGAGCCAAGAACACTACTTGCAAATGAAAGACACGGATAGTTTTTTTTAAATTTAACTCACCATGAACAAAAGACTGGTACTCGCAGTAGGCCAATGCCAGTTAAACGGACCTGGAGCACCAACCTCTCCAGTAGGTGACGTGGTAAAAACAGCACTGGGGTGGTGGTACACTTAAAGAGCAATTTACCCCCCTGGACGCAACAGCTGGCAGGTGATGAGGAGCACCGTGTCAAAAACAACAAAAACCGTTTCAGTATTTAAGATTTACACTATTGAAAACTAAGATGGCTGATGCAAAAACTGGTGAAGGATCCGGGTAGACAAAATTCGTCTAATTCCGACTAACTGAGCATTGCGTCCTACGTCGCCAAGCCAGCCCTGCGAGGAGAGGGTGACTTCGCACGGTGCAAAATAGTTCCGATACAAACACATTAAATAGAACGAAATTACATAAGACACAATACAAAAGGAACACTGGAAAAATAGCAAAACGTATTAAAACATTACTGGTAATTTTTGGAATGTCTTATCTTGGAGTATTGTTCCTGATGCATCATGTTCAAGCGGAAGGATACAATACACATAGCATAGCTGATGCAACTGAATAATGGCAATTGAAAATGAACGACAAATATTTATATACATTTTCAAAAACATTGAAACAATAATTAGACACTTGAAAATATAGTAATTGTAAATGTATTTTCTGTGCATCCAGGCAACTGCTGTAATTGTGTTAATTACTAATTACTAATGTGTGAAAAACTTACAGAATAAGCAAACACTGAAACCATTAAACAAAAACACTGAAATTTACCATTACACTAAAGAAACACAACACACGCAAAATCTTGTCACATATTCTTCCCACCTCCTTCACCCGGCACTGGTTAGGAGAGGAGGGGTTTTTCTTGGGAGTATTCGGCAGTGCGGCAGACGGGCTAAGGGAAGGGGGAATGTTTGGACATGCGTCAGCATGTTGATGAGGGTTGGTGCCAGTTTGTAGCTTATACACTTCATAGATGTGATATTTATTAGGGATGGTCAAAGACGGTTTTTACCCACAAGTCTTGTTTATGGAAAAATTAATGGGTAAAATTTGCTTACTTATTGCACTGTTTAAAAAGAGCATAATACCAGCATTTTAAACTATCTATTTACTCAATATAATTAATAAAATTTGACACTCTCTCTCGAGCGGGATGAGATCAATTTAATTTAGATGTTATATGAGATGTTAGGGTGGGCGCCAGCAATACTCCCCAGTATTACACTTCGAGACTCTTACACTCAGGGGGTGGTCTGTCCAGGTACTGTTAATGATCCCACTCGACGGTGTTACTGATTGTTTTATACTGATAGGTACATGAGCACTAGG
>PNEQ01116249.1:0-34878 GCA_003012365.1 Medauroidea extradentata | reverse complement strand
AACAATGTTGTGGTAATGAATGACAATAATTTAGCAAGCAGTGAAAGTGTTAATGAGAGTGATATTGCGAATAACATTGAGACTGTTAATGCCAGTGGTGTCTGTGCACCAACAGCCGATGCTATACCTGCAGAACTCTCTCAAGAAAGTGTATGTAATGAAAAGAAAAGAGGATGGAAGAAAGTTATTGGAGATGGCACCAGGAAAAGAAAACGTAACCCTGACACTTGGGTTAGAAATGTTAGAAAAAAACAGAAGACTGAAGGAAAGGAGTATATTACATCAAAAGGAAAAGTTATTAAAGGGAAGGAAGTAAAACCATCCTGTAATTGCAGAAGAAAGTGTGGTGATAAGTTCACTGATGTAGAAAGGGCAGGGATGTTTGCTAGTTACTACTCATTGTCTAAAGAATCACAGAATCAGTATATTGCTGCTAATGTAAAGGAATTTGACAAAACAGCCAATCCGGGCAAACTGGGAATTTTGGAAAAAAATTAAAATTCAGAAATGTTTATTTACTTATTCGTGTAAAGGCAGATAAGACTCCAAAATTAAATATTATGGTTAACAATTTAAATTTAAAAAAATTTTTACAAGATTTACAGTGCATTGAATGTTATTGGTATTGGCTTGGTAATGGTCACTGCTTTGTTTCCGTAAAGTTGGCAGTACCTACTCATTGTGAGATCAGCTGGTAACTAAGTTGTTAAAGGTGCTATGAATCAAGGAATGTTTTGAGTGTCTTCACTGCAAATTTCATATCTCCAAGTTGGTAAATTTATAATTTACAGTTAACAAAGTAAACACATGTTTTTAATGTAACATCCGTGACAAAAAACATGGAAATGTTTTTAAATAAAGAATTGGACTTTCATTCATATGCGAAAGTTAGTCTATGCTGACAAACGTGTCAGTTGCTGACTTCTTACTACTTATAAGTCAATACACAACTTTTAAATTTGTCAAAAATGTGTGTCACGGATGTTACACATCGAAGGTGTTGCATTTCTGCCACCAGTATTTTTAGGTTAGAATGTCTTAGATTTCATTTTACAACACCATACCTACATAATCAATATGGAAGTACATTGTAGTTTTAAATAATCCATTTTTCTTTGATTTTGTTGCAGATAATGGCACCCGTCACATCTTCTGCTAGAACAGCAAAGATGAGAGCAAAAATGAAGTCAGAAAATACAGAGAGGCAGGCTGAACATTAGAAAAGAGATAGAGGAAGAAATCGTTTGAAGAGGCAAGCAGAAAAAAAGTGCAAAAATAATAAGAAGCTTTTGAACATTAAACGAGAAAAGACCAGAATCAGAGTGCAAGAATGGAGGATTTTTAACTGAGGCTATTTATCCTTTTTTGTCTTGATTATCAAAGAAACTTTTGACACCATCACCTCTAATTGAAAACATGTGTTGTAATACACGTGATGAACGATGCATGTCTAATAAATGCTCTGTTTGCCTCTTCAATGTAAAAAAATCTGCTGGATCCAGATTGTGACTTATCAAGGGAGGTGAAATGGAACGAATGGACCAAAATTAATGGCCAGTTAGTTGTTGAAAAGATATATTCAAATTTGCAAAAGCTTGTTACACAGATTAACACATGCATTCCCAATTTCAAGATTCATGTGTTTGTTAAATGTGAGCAAGCAAAATACTTTGAGGATAGAAAAAATAACTTGAAGAAAGGAGAAGTGGTGATGCAAGTTGACTTTGCTGAGAACTACAGCATCATTTCACAAGACAAAGTACAATCTGCACACTGGCAACATTCCCAAGTGACAATTTTCACGTGTTGATTTTGGTTTGAAGACATTACTTTTTCATATGTGGTAGTAAGTGATGATGTGAGCCATTCTAAACAATCTGCTTGGACTTTGGTATTGTAAAACTCACTTTCAATTGAGGTGGAGCGATGTTTATTCGTATGATACCGACTACGATGCTGCAGAGTCAGAGTTTGAAAATTCTGAGGTATCTTTTAAGGATACAACTGAACTCTTTCATTCATCAAACATGGAAGGACATCATCAGGACAATTCCAGTGTGGATATTATTCCTGGTATGTATGTGAAAGTGTGCATCACTGGTCAGGGAAAGTCGCAAGTTACCCATCGTTATCTTGCAATATGTCAAAGTACAGATAAATGAAAATCGTGTTTTGTGTGTGCTATTCTTGAAACAGTACGGGAAAAATGTAAAGCTATTTGTTCCTCTTCCGATCCCAGCAATGAAGGAAATAGGAAGAAGAGTGCTGTATGAATTCAAATAAAAATTTTCTTTGTGATAAGCTGTGTTTTTACACTTTAAGGATATTTTTCTTTATTTAAATTGAAGTTACGGTACTAAATGGACTTTAACAATGTAAATACGTAGGCCTAAGTACTTTACTATTTCTGGCATTTATTTTCAGTAATTGGTTAAACTGTTTATTGTAATTCTGTTACCAATACTTAATTTTACAGTTATATTGAGTCTTTTGGCTTGGAAGAGTCATAGTTGTCTACAAATTTGGGAAAATTTTAGATAATGTGTCAGCTGTAACATCCGTGACAAAATTAGTGTAAGTCCATTGCTAAAATGTATCGTCTCTATTTGGAATATTGCAGCAGGCCTGAAATATGTGTGCAACCTGCAAGTGAATCTTTTTACCGGCATATTTTTGTTCGAATTTAATTTAGCTTTAAAGAATCCACAGAATGATACTTGTGCAAAGTGTGACCAGTATGAAATGATAGTGAAAACAGCTGAAAATGTAGAGAACTGCACTCAGGCAGAAAAAGAAAAGGATCTACATCTTACATTAGCAGAGGCATCTTATGCAGAAAAGAGAAAAGACAAACTGAAGAGTAAAACGGATTCTAGATTTGTTACAGTTTCTTTCGACCTGCAGAAGTGCCTGCCAACTCCATTCTTTTATAAGAGGCAATTGTGGACCCTAAACCTGACACTCTACGAGACAAATAAGTGTACATCGAAGCCAATCTGCTACATATGGAACGAAACAATAGCGGCAAGAGGTGGCCAGGAAGTAGCTTTGTGTCTTTTCAAATACTTAGATGAACTTCCTGAGAATGTTGAAGAAATTTGTTTTTACAGTGACTGCTGTCCTGGACAGAACCGTAACATTTATGTCGCAATAATGTTCCTGACAAAAATTAGTAGCTTCACTGCCATGGGAAGAACGATTACCATCAATCGTAAATTCCTCGAATCCGGGCACACTTATGGAGGCAGATTCAATCCATGCTCTGATAGAAAAATCCAAGAAAAACACAACACTCAGCATTGAGTTACCTAGGAACTGGGCAAACCTTATTAGGATGATTCAACGCAAACCTCCAATCACTGTTCTAGAAATGGAGCAAAAGGAGTTTCTGAACTTCAAAGATATCCTGAAAACAACTTACATTCACAGGACTACTAATACAGAAGGTGAAACAGTGCTTTGGCGAAAAATCAAATGGATTAAGTACACTCCTCCTCATCCTGGACAAATGCTCTACAAGTACAATTTCGATGAAGAAGAAAGCTTCAAGATTTTGGACTTGTCTCGAAAACAAGTTTCGAGACGATCTGCAATTAAAACTGTGGACCTAAAACCTATAGCGGTAAAACCAATCCCTCTTTCTGTCCAAAAATTGGCAGATCTCAAGTCCTTACAGCCTTTCATCCATCCAAACAGTCGTTTATTTTATAGTGCTTTTCTTTCGTTGTTAGAAGACAGCCCAGAAAAAGGTGATGACACAACAGAAGAAGAGGAAGAATGTGAATAATTTTCTATTGGATAGGATATACTGAACGCGTGAGACATTATTATAAAGAAATCAAGGTTTCAGCCTAGTGTGCAATGAACATAAAGATAACTCACCTAAAACGTTGTTCTGAAACAAATGTGTTCTGAGTTGCAGTCATTGTAGGAATTGTTTCATTGTTGAATTGATGATTTCTAAGTAAATCACATAACTAAAAGAGTTTTATGGGACATCAAGCTCATTTGTGGTGTTTTGAGTCATAGAATTCTTACTTGAACTCTATAATAAGTAACCATACAAGGGCCAATGTCAAATTAAAAATAATTTTTTTGAAGTTTAAAATGGCCAATGTCAATTCTATTTTTCAAAATATAAAACCAAAAAAAACATTTAAAATTTGTAGATATAGTTCACACTATATAAAATGGAATACAACAACTGCAAAATTTGTCTGTCTAATTTTTTAGCCAATATTAAATTACAAAATATGGAGCAATTTTTCATTTGGCTCTCCTGTAAAATTAAGGTTTTCAACATTGGCCCTTTTAGCACCAAGCCACACACGCACGCACACACACACACACACACAAACAAACACACACACACATATATCCTGGAATTTTTTTTTTATTTGTTTGTTTCTTTAGGTCCCAATGAGCCTAGGCTCGCAATTAGGGACAGACAACAAGTCACAAGGCAACAGCATTACAAAATTTAATTTTTAAAGTAACAAATTATAAATATCATTAACACAGCTTATGACACTTTAACATTTTAGCCCTGTTTACACACCTCCTAACTAATATTTCCTCAATTTTTTAATTAGTCGGCCATATTGATACCAGCCGCGTCAAGCATTTGTTTGGTTACACTCCCGGCGACATGCTCCATCTGGACCCTTCTAACATCTTTGGATATATGAATGTTTGTAACCGGACTGAGGGCTATTCGCAGGGTTTTCAGGACATGTGCTGTACGAAGAAATAGTGGGGTGATCATTAAGACTGAAAATCTTGAGCTAACGCTGCGATTTTTTTTGTTCGTACTCCTGTGTTGTATAAATAAACATTTACTTATTGTCTATTTTTCTCGTCGGAGACTTGTCTACTATCTTAAAAAGTGATTTGGAAAGAAATTTAACAAATGTATTCCAAATAAATATTGCGTAAAATTCTCCATTCTTCTCTCTTTTTTTTTTTTAAGCTTATGAAATTTTGTAACTTAAACATTGAAACCTCATATGATATCTTGGCCAAAAAATTTTAACCGCCTTACGTCTATATAGAAAAATATGTTGAAAAATAAAATTAATGTCCGTGGCAAATTACATTTTATGGAATCAGGCAAGTCTAACTAAAATTTTAGTTTCATGTTGTGACGAGAACTATAACATACGTAACTACAAAGTTAAGTCGGGTGCCCACTTGGTCGTGGGCCGGGCGAGTTCACGACTCTATGGAAACCAGTAGTCGTTTATACGACGGTCGTGTAAGAGGCGGGCGAGTTCACTCCAACCTGTTGGAGTGAGCCACGACCTTTCGTTTTTAGTAGCACTAGGTGTAACAAGATGTTGCACAATTTGTAACCATATAGCCATCCTTCTGAGTGGAATAGGTGTCAAGTACTAATGTTGGTAAATCACAGTACCGTGCGGAGCGCATATAGCATGCATAGACTTGTGAGGAGAATGCATAGTTGCGTGAGATGGTTGCAGAAAGTGCAGAGATGTGTGTGGAGTATTCATAGGTTCTGGTCTCGATATACGTAAGAACAGGGAATATGGGAGACTTACAGAATGTGTTTACTGGAATGATGTTAACGAAATTGTAGACAGACGTATACTAGTTGCCTCTTAGCATACTGGAAATAATTCACATACAAGTGAAATATCTAGCATCATCGAAGAATTGCATGAAGACGGATACATAGAATGAGACACCAAAAGACTGTTAGCGAGCTTCACATGCCTGCAAGGTGAAACTGGTCTCGAAGTATAGTTTGGGTGTTTGCTTTGAAGGACTTGTATCAAGCAGACTCGGTTGAAATGATTTCTTATGCTTGCAAGTATAAAGTTTACAAGTACATTCTGGCTGTTCTTGACAGCTACATTAGACATTCGCGGGCTGTGACCATAAAACTAGAGTGGTGGGGATATAACGAATGCTATGAACATTGTTTTGCAAGATAAAGGTCCGAGCAAGAATTTACATACTGACCTCTGCAAAGAATTCTACAAGTCATAATTTCGAGCACTGATGTCAAAACATAAAATAAACCATTACTCTACCAAGTGATCTTAAGGCTAGTATCATGAACACTTTAATAGTACACCGAAGAATGACATTTGGAAAAAAATTTCAGCACAAGAAAGCTACAATTGGATGGATATATTGCAGAAGCTTCTGTCAAAATATAATCATAAAGTACATCGGACCATGAACATGATGTGATGACTGCGCACATGTACTCTGAGCATGTTGAAACTCGAGGCGATGAGCTGGTCGGGGCAAGGCATGCAGCTTCGTCATCTCATCCTCGCAATACGTTGTACTGTCCCGTGCACGGCCGCAGACTTGTTGAGTCATGCTCCACGCGCGTGTAGAGACCCATCCGACGTGCGAAGAGAAGATGCGTACAGGAAGGCTGGCAGGTGTTTACACCACTACCAGTTCATATGGGTGGGGAGGACGACGAATGAGAGATGAGGGTTGTACCTGGGGAACTGATGAATGGGAGAGCAGGCGGAAAGTATGAGTGGAATGAGAGAGCAGGAGGAATGTATGAGTGGAATGAGAGAGCAAGAGGAATGTATGAGTGAAATGAGAAGGAGAGGCCAAACATGTGTGGCTCCTGGATCATCATCTTTGTTTGCATAATCACAGTGTAGCTTCAATAGTAACGTCTTTTTACCGGAACTTAATTCAGTTGTTTCTTCGTCCAGTAGTGCTCCCTCAACCCTCCAAGCTCGTTTCGCTCAGGGACATAACTTCATAACTAAACTAAATGTGTTTTTTTATAGTCAAAATAGTTCGCGCACTTTTCTGCTGTAGCCACCTACATGCTTAATGAGTTCATATTTGTTCAGTGTTGAGTAACCGTGGTAAAACACAGTAAACGTAATTACGTGTTACGCGTTATTCCGACCATGGCCACGTCATGGCCCTTAGGGAGTTAGACCTCCCAACCAGCACCTCCACAGCTTCTACCTTCACATTGGAGATGTGCAGAGGATCCAGCGGGGTATCACCACACGGGCGGTAGATCTGCGACCTTCATCAACCAAAAGCAGCTGGCATTTCGTGTGTTGGCAAATTCCAGCCAAAACCCACGTGTGCTCTAGGGTACACCTCATCACCCCTGGTCTCACACCAACGCACGTCAAAATAGTTCCACATTTTCTCTGCGTGATAAAGACACTTGAAATGATGGAGGTTGAGGTCCATGTCTTTTGTTCCACCCTCTCAAATTGCTTCTCTTCAGCTCACTGCACACCATCTCAACCTTGAGTCCAAGATTCTCACAGACCTATTTGAGACCTTGTGTATTACGAAGCATCACTTACATACAAACTTCCTTTATTTCATTACCAATTCTGAGAAGGTGCATTAGAAATATATGGTTGGCATTTTACACTGTAGAAATAAAGGAGCTGTACAAATTTTGAGTAGGAAAATTTACTTACTTGAAGGGTTTTGCTAGGCACATTATAATATAAAATAATTATTTCTTTTCTATCAAATTCCTTCTTCTCGTGGAAAGTACTATATCGTCAACTAAAATCTCTCCTTTTCCAGATATTTTGTGATTCTGAAACAGGAACGACATATGAGGTTTTCACACTGTTTATTACAGAATGACCATGTAGAATAAACATGTTAAGCTAATGCGTACTGACATTCAAGGTTGTGCAGAAGTAACACATTGAAATCATGTAAGTATTTTTCATTGTAAAGCACATGCATAAAAAATTAAAACCCCAAAAGGAGATTCCATTTAATAATTGTTCAGTATAGTTTCAATCAATATTAAGTGTAAAATTTCAAGTTCTGTTCATATACTTTATAAAGAAATTTTACTTGCAGGTACTGACATACGAGGTACTTTAACAACTGCATCTATTAGAATTTTTTTAAAACTAATGTCATCTGTTTTTTAGTTGAAAAATTGTAATTATTTTTACCTACCTAATTTTGATGTAACAGTTTAAAAACGACAAAAATGAAAATAGAAGCTTTCTTCACGGACAATATGTAAGAGAACATAGACTGACTGAGATATCAAAGCATAGTCCAAATCGTTTCACATAAAATAATGAAATTTTGAGGGAGGTTAATTTTAAGGCATAGGCAAACAACAAAAAATAATTTCCGAGATTCAACCTTTCAGGGGATGAAATGAGTTTCCAATAAATTGTTGATATAGCTTGAACCAGACTAGCAATTGTGATTATTAATTCAACGAGAAACATAAATACAAATGCATAACACACAATTTAAGGATTTTTTGTAAGTTGACAGCTATAGGGTGAAAAGACATGAAATGACTTTCTGATTAATCCTCAAAGTCGAACAAACCCTCTAATATAAAGAGCTGCTTTCTACTTTAAAATGATAATTACTAATAACAAAAATACACCTTGAAAGTAAATTCATGACTTTTCAAAATTCAAACACCTAAGTGGTGAAAAGAGAAAAAATTTATTTTTTGAAATTTGATCCCTTAATATTTGAAATGACATGATGCATCAGGATGATGCTAATGTAAATATCCAAAAAAATTATTTTCAGGGTTTTGTGAAATTCGACCCCAAAGGTGTAATAAAAGAAAGGTGAAAAGTGTTTTTTATTCATAATCGATGGACATTAAGCGCATTGAGCACCATTTAGATATTGGAATGATTTTCGCTGGACTCTTGCTACACCACCAGAGTGGTGAGGGCTCTACCTGAGTTGAGATGCTGGGAACTGGATCACCAATACATCACCAAATCCAGACAGCCACCTGGCCTCAACATCAGATAACCTCTCTTCCCACTTTCAAACTTCCCGCCACACCCAGTGTGTCCTCTGGCCGCTAGGTGCACTGATTACCAACCTCCGCTGAACAATAGACATCAGTGTGCCTCCACTCACCGCCTGAAGAAGCCGGCCCGGCCGGCTAAACGTCGCAAGCCTACGCGCTTCCACGGAAAATGTGTTCCGTCCTTTCTTGTGTGTGTTCTATCAACGAGTACTACCATGTAAGTACTTTTGCACCGTATTGTAATATTATTATGTAATTATTCAGAAGTTAGGACAGTTTTATACACATTTAAAAATATGTTCATGCAAATAGTTGAACATTTCACAAGAATTAAGTAGGTATCAGTAAGCAAAAAACTCTCATAAACCAATTGGGTAGAATGTTCATGTTCTGTCCATGTCCTGATAAAGGCCCTTACACGACATTTTAACAAACAATAGTATTTAATGTATTTCTTATGAAGCAATACACAAAGATGTGGTCACAAAATAAATAATGTTTATTTATTCAGTGATGTGGATTTGGAAAACTTGATTAACACTGTTTGACTACATATTATCAAAATTTTGGCACAACATAATGAATATCTAGCCAGTTACATGCTAGAAAGTTATTTGTCTGGCAAGGACATTTACACAAATTAGTTAATTAAAAAATGTAAGCTTGCAGCAGCAGTCTTGGCACAATAGACAAGGCAATATGACTGTGCAAGCAAGACAAGGTAAGGCTGTAACTTAGAGCAGGCTTGCAGCAAGAATGCAAGACTCCACCAACTGAAATTGCAAGAAGTGTGTTGCATACCGTATTTGCTGGCATATGACAACTATTTTTACATATTTTTGGCCTTCAAAAATTGCTACTTGTCTTATTTGAAGGTGTGAAAATTTTTGGTTACCTAAAAATTGTTTGAAAGTTAAGCTGCAAGCTGTGAAGTTGTATGATGTTACAAGGATTGCGTTTTCCATCACAAATCAAAACAAGTGCTCCGTTTTTTAAAATAAAATTTATGGTACAAAATTTTGATGAGAGTTATACTTTTGCCTCTCAGCGAATCATGTGTCGCTTGGCTATCAATACAACTGGAGTGCGTGACTAGATCCTTTGTCTCGCCAGCACCCAACTCTTGGGCGGAGAAAACGAGGATCAGGTACTGAGTGCCTCGATCCTTTATGTCGCCAACGGGCTTATTATGTACCACAGCCGCAAAGTTGCTTTGTGCGCAAACCCTGCTAATGTCGAGTTTGCTTTGAAAGTGATTATGTACGACCAAATACGAAGAAGAAAACTGACATATTGCAAAGTAACGAAACCTTTGCATCGCTCGTCGAATTAATTAATTAAACAATGTCTTTAATAAAATCATGATTGTAGAATGATTTTGCAATACCCAAAACTGTTTAAAATAGGTTTACTTTGTCGAAATTCACTATCGTAATAAGCATTTATGTTCTGAAATAACAGAGGCGGAACCATAACATAATGCTGTAATTTGTGTTTACATTAAAAACTAATGAATGTATAAACTCCACGCACAGCTGCAGTATTTATTTATTTTTCTGGTTATGTGTTTTATGTAAGGGAGAGTAGCAAAACAGTAGCTACTTGTGAAAAGTAGGCTAATAATGAACATGTGCAACACATTTGCAATGAACAGAATCAATTTTCAAAGGCTATTTCACATTAGTAGAGGGTCATGATTTTTGTCACAAATTGTCGGTATGTGATGTTGCTGGCGATTTTCATAGTAAAAGAATAATTTAGAAAAGCGTCTGTGTTACGTAATAGGCAGAAACAACTTTTCATATTTTAATGAATTGATATTACGTACCTATTTTGAACCCTGCAAAAGACCACATGATTGCTATGTCCGAGTATTTTGTAGGTTATGTATCTGTGATAAGCCTATGTGAAAATAATCACTGATATTAACAGAACTACAATAAGCCTACAATGAAATCATATTCCAGTCTATAAACTATGCGCTATTTTTATTTTACGGTATTTGCTCTCGTGTAAAACTGTTTGTAAGAACCTATTCCGCGAAATATAGTATTAGTTGTGTTTCATATCTACCGACATGTTAGCTAATACATGTTGCTCATTTCAAATTACTATCACAGCAAAATGGCTTCAATGCTGGAATATGCAGCAGCAGAGTGGGATATGTATGTTGCAGCTGAGGTGCAGGAACTTGCGAAGGTACAAAGAAGGGCACCGATATGGCTGAAGGGTAGGCCCTAGGTGGAGAAGGCAGGGGCAGGTTGGAAGGAGTAAGGTAGTTAATTGGTAGGCCATCTGTATTGAAGGAAATGAGATGGAGTGAAGGACAGGGGGAGAGTTAAAACACTGGTAAAAATTGTAGGTCTATAGTGAGGATTGGGAGGGTTTCACTGCCACCTAAGGGAAAGTATAGTGGAAGATTAACGCCAGTGAGAAGATTCAAAGGGCGTGGTGGAGAACGGAGCAGGGGAGACGAGACAGTCTATGCTTGTGACGTCGGCCGTATTTTGTAGGATAACTTGGAGACTGTGAAGGGAGTTGGAAGGTGTAGAAAGGGTTCGGATAGGTTGGTGTAGAGGGGCAGGAAAGAGTCATCTCGCTACAGGGTGACAGATAAATTGCGAGTTTATTATGCACAGGGGGAGGGGCATTACCTTGAAAACTCTTTTGAGCTTAATTATTCTGCCTTTTACTGTATATGGCAGGGAATTAAGTTTTCTGTTCGACTTGACATAGGCCAATTGCCAGTACATCAAATTCTTAAATAACATGCCAAGCAATTATCCCTTGAGATAGCCTAGTAATGGTACAACACACAAGTAACGTCATCATATATTTGTTCGCTTGCAAAATACATAATGCAGTAGTAGACTCAAAACTGTGGGACGTTTGCTCTATTGCCTCCACTTGCAAATTTAGACTACTCCAGACAACATGTTCCTGTTGTAGTAGTTGCATTATGCCCCATTTTAGAGGTCTGTACATTTTCAACAAAAACCCCACTTATTGAATGCATTAAACAATAACACTACTTGCAAGTGTCATACGTTAAATCGCTTTATATTTAGTTATCACTACTGCAACTAGCTGCACGACGGAAAAAATATTAATAAAATCTACCAGTAGACCTCTGTTAAAATACATATTCGACATGAGTTCATTTCTTACTAAATTCCACTGATTTGCCATGTTCGCAACACTAAAAAAGATATAATAACTACACTAAAGTATTCCATTTCTATCAAATTGACTAACACAAGTAAACTCTCCTGCGAGTCATATTCGGCTGCATCGATGGCTAATGCGTAGCAAACAGAATAAAAGGCATAAAACATCATCAGCGTAATAAAACCTCTTTAGTTAATGCAGGCATATAATAACGAGCATTTAATCGCCTACATGAATTATTCAACTTATACGCATTTTCGAGACAGACTGATGTTCCTTGGATAGAAAAAAATTCCACATAACACTGCTGAGGTCCACTACAAGGATCTACGTTCATACAATCTTATGACAGATTTAGAATAGATTTAACAAAGACGTATACGTAGTCTAACGTTCACATAATGCTATCAAAGAATTGTAATTTGGACTAGGTTGAAAAGTGTGAGAACAAAGTTTTTTGTGATAACGGAAGATATCAGAAAGCACTTAAAGCAAAGTACAGTACTATATATTATAATACCAGGAATAGGATTCCATGAAGCTAAATCTGTATAATTTGAGATACAGTAATGTTTGTTTTAGATGCTTGTGAGAAGACTTTCGACCATAATTTTACAGTAAGGAAAATAAAAGGCTGTAGTTCTAAGTATTGTCTTTACCCTATAAATTCTTTCAAACTTTGGAATGTACGTTACATGCAATTAAATATCATGTACTTGAGCGACTTATTTAACAACGTACTTTTAAAGTTGCAGCATGAAAAAAAACCATGGAGCTGAAAAAATATTGTGGATTGCTACTGCAGATTTAAAATTTACATTTTTTTTCTTTTTCAATTGTTTTTAAGAAGTTCTTAAAATTTACAAAACGTCATAATGGCCAGCCCTTCCACCAACATCATAAAATCCTGGCTATGAGCCTGGAGAGCCGAACTGCATCTGATGCTGGAAGTGTTCCTGAGAAACAGAAGAAATTCACTGCAGTAAAGTTTCTATGGCTATACGTACACTCATATACCAAATAGTAATAACTAATACAGTACACAAGTTATAACTATTATGTAACATGTAATTTAAAGTTTGTATTAAAAGTAAAAGATTTTTTTTTTTTGTCGTGAACCAACACAATATGTACTAAGTATATTGGTACATTGAAAACAGAAAAATTAATAAACTGCACACTTTTTATTGCAGTGTGGCCACTGTGGTCACCTGCTTGAGGATACGTGTTCCGACAAAAAACGGATTTGCAACTACATTCATAGGGAGTTTGCAAGGATTTTGTAAGTTCACGCACACTTTCTGAACATCTGCTTCAGAACATGGGTTTCATTTCATATAACAATGAATGAGGGAGAGAATGGAAATGAAGCTTTACTTAATGACTTGCGGTAAGATAAACAACCCAGGATTCCATAAATCAACTTCAAAAATGGTGGGGAAAATACTACTTGATTATATAGATTTTCTCTCTAGTGCATAATTAACTATGGACTTCACGCTTTCACGTGCAGCAGTTGCCGGTCCTAGCAGTGACATTGTTACTGAGCAACTAGCAATTGCCCACACTGTTTCCGAGAAGAATCAGCATTTCTATGAGTGCAGCAAGCAATTTTACTTCTTAAGCTTTATACTTTGCAATATTTTGTTTTGTATTTCGGCTGATTTGATAGCTCCAAAACAGGTTGCTTATGGACACTATAGTATTTGCGAAAAAAAACTTTGTTTTGTAAATATTTAAAGGGAGTAACGAATCGAGGAATACGAATGTAATCGTGTTACCCTCAACTGGATAACTAAAAACATAATGTTTGTAAAATTGAGTTATCTTACTCAAGTGCTAATTTTGTATTTTTTCCTCTTGTTAAATGTTTTTAATCCATTATTACAATGAAAAAACTGAAAGGTTCTCTAACAGTTATCTTAGGTATGCATTACATAGATTCTTTAAATTTTACTGCAAATTTTTTGCCTACTTTACATATGAAGTACTATCTAATTAAGGGATACCTACAATCGAATAGAAGAATTTCGGATTTTCGGCTACTGGCTCACAGGTTACTTGCACGTCCTATTTTATAAATCTGTAATAAAAAACCACTTAAGCAATTTTATTTGTCCGCGTTTCTAGACAACAAGGAAGATTGGGAAATTTGTCCAGTATATAGATACGTATCTTGGTTTAAACAATACTGCTTTTTCAGAATTTTTTTTATCAAGTAATTTCCTTATAGGCTATTTACTATAAACTGAGCACTCAGCTGAACTTTTAATTAATTTAAAATATGTTTTATTGGGCCAACAGATGTTGACTTTCGAGAGTATTGAAACGTTTACACTTGTTTTTAGCTACACTGAAGCTTTCATAGGCATAAAAAATAGTAAAGATGGCTGCAAAATAGTCAAAATAAAACTTTATGCAGTGCTCACTTTATTGTGAACAGCCTATAACATATCAAATCCAGGGTAGTTTACCTTACAGTGCTTATATTACTGCTTTGACCCACCAGTAGCTGCCAAGAGCAAAACAATGATTTGTAACAAAATTTCTATCTTTTGTGACAAAACTATTTTACTCTCTCCAAAAAAAAATTTTCTAAATTTCATTCCAAATACCTCAAGACATTACTAGTATTCATCTTCTTACTTATCAAAAGAAAGAACCAAGTACTTCTAATACTTTCCTTTTTGCCAGAAAAACCATATACGTATTCTACGGAGACTCAATTTAAAAAAATTGGAATTTTAAGTACCGTACATCTTATGAAATTTAAAATGTGTTGATAAATTAAATGTGTACTGTATCATAACTTTAAAAATAAAATACATAATATTTAATAATAAATCCCCATAATTGTCTAAAGTAGGTCCAGACTATGATAGAAAATTTTCCAAAAATTTTTAAATAATTAACTGAGACATCATCAGATAAGTATGGTATCTTGACTACATTTTATAACTGCAAAACTGCCAATGTAAAAGGTAATTTGTAGCCACATTCATTTGCAAATGACTAACAACTATGATATACCACTGTACTGTATTTCAATGCTGAAAAGATTACAAGGAGATAACGTTATGAGTTTATAATGGAATACATAAATACACATTGTGGTAATTCAAAGTACTGTAATAGGTGCATAGTTATAAGCTAAAAGCATAATAGTTTGTTGAAAGTCAATACAAGAAAGAAAAATTCTACTTTAGAAAATACTTTCCACCAACCAGCTTTGCAAGCAAACATTTTGTCACAATGATGTGGTTCTACTACTGAAGCCAAATGTCTGTACCTTCTATTCTGATACAAGAAATTATTGTATATGACTGCATTTATTTGCCCAAATACATAATTTTTACATACTGTCCTCCACAAACCTGAACACTTCAGTAAAAGTTTTAGGTGTTTATTAAAAAAAACTGTAACTTCACATCACAAGGTATTCTTGTATGCTAACCCGAGATAAGCACACTTTTGGCTATTATTTCAGGGAACATTCTTGGAACGAAAACATTAACTGCAGCATTTGTACTTAAATAAAATTAGCCAATAATAAGAATGCATACCTTCTTTGATATTAGCAAGAATTGCCTGTCTTATCCTCAAGTCTTCCTCCTTTATTTTTAGGTCTGCTGCCAATACCTTCATTTTCATTGAATGCAGTTCTTTCGTATGCTCAATCTTTAGATCTTCCAATTCTTTTCTCGAAGCTGGAGAAAACTCATGTGCTTTGTAAAGGGAATGCAATTCTTTAACGTCTTTCTTAATTCCTGGCTGCCTTTGCGCATTCCACCTCCTCTCTGAGACTGTTACAGTTGGAGTCGCTCCTGCTAGGTTTGGGCGAACTTCAGTCAACTGGTGAAAGTAAAGATACCAAAATGTGCTCGAATTAATGCCTTACACCAGGACAAAGAACATATTTATGACATAACAAATTTTCAGAACAGCTCTTTTAAACATTATATACATATTTCCATGAGAACTGTATTACTCAGTACAGTAGCAAAACAATCTCTCCAATTTAAGAAAAGGCAAGCAATTAAGTCCACCCCTCTCATTTTCTGACTTGCTTTACAAATTTTAATTTCATCCAATAACAACAAAAATAAATGTTTCATAATACTGTTGCTAAAACCTGTAAAAGAATATAACAATAATTTAGAAGCGAAAAGGAAGAGGAAAAAAATGTTAGGCCTACAATAATATTTGACCAGTAGCCCTACTTTACACAGACCTATTCATTACTCTTCACTCTTCACAACTAATTACGTATGTTAAGAATCAGTCAGTTTTGAAATAAGTTACAGTGTCAGCAGAATTCAATAAACTAATGGTCTTTAGACCACACCTGTTAAGGGGAATCGGGACCTGAAAAACCTTTGAATTCTTAACTTTCTGCTGCAAGTTCCATACAAAGAGATTTATCTAAATTTTCTGCCTGACAAGGCACATATATTAATTTCTTTAAAACTATCAAATTATTACATCTTTACGAATGTTCTTAATTTTTTACTAATAGTAACCTTCCAAATGAAGGAAGTCAATTTTTTCTGTGGATGGTCACAAATGATGTATACTGTATACAATGTACGAAACTATGACTTGTCGAAGTATAAAACACAATAGAAAAAGTACAGCACAGTTAAAATCAGGAGTTCCATTATCTCAAAATGGCTGATACTGATCCCTCTTAAATTATCATCAACATTTGAGCACCCATTTACTATTATTTTCGGTACCCTTTCCAACATTTAGGGTTGGGGTGATGACTATATATGCCCTGCCCCTCCCTTATTTTTTGTTACGCCAGACTCAGTAGCAAACAACCCTTAAGGAAAGTTGGAAGGATCTCCTGTGTACGACGTAAAAAAAAATTAAAATAAGAGATATAATAGTAGAGAGAAGACGTCAACATTCCATAATGCTAACCAGGTCCCAGATAGCACAGCAGATGTGCTTCACAAAATTTCTGCTAAATGTTGATGTTTCAATAAGTAAAAAAAAATTACTGCTCATGCATAAATAAATACCATTGGATTTACAAACTGCATAAAAAAAATTGTAAAGATCAATACGTAATTTTAATTAATGTGGCAGTTCATTTTTAATGTAAAAATACAGCTGAACTATTGAACATTAGAAGAAAACAATCAAGTATAATATCTCTAATTTTGAAAGTGTAAAGGAAATATGAGACATGAAACAAAGGTTTGTGGCACAAAATTATGTCATTTAAGAATTTTGTTACACCAGCTATATGGAATAATGGCATGCTGACAATTCTGAAGTGTTAGGTTATTACAACCATGCAGCAATGACTTCAACAAGAGAATGGTGATACAGTGACGATACAAGATTGTAATCAAATATGTGACAAGTAACTTAAAGTATGCTAGTGCCTACTCTTTCCAAATTATAAACACTCACCACTTCATTACATTAATATGAATACAGGATAGGCTAACCAATAAACTGATAAGTCTAACAATTTTCAGCAAATTATATGCCTGTGTGTCACCATAATACAATGATAAAAACACTGGTAGAGTAATTATTTGTTTAAAAGAATTTTTTAACATTAAAAAAAAAAAAAAAAAGACCAACTAAATTCTATTACTACTTACTTTAAAGTTTTACAGTATACCAGCACATACACATGATGAGCTAGGAATGAGATATTTTGATCAGCGCTTAACATCGAGGTCTTGAGAGCTGGTGAGGAGTGACATGAGGTGAGTATAGAGCAGCTCTGGAATGAATGGGCAGGGGAAACAAGAGATCACAGAGAAAACCCACCGACCAACAGCAACGTCCGGCATGATTCCAACATGCGAAAATCAGGGAACCAATCTGTGTTAATGTTGTGTGTGATTGACAGCCTATGAAAAGTAAGTCAAAAATGTTCATAAAGTGCATATGGCAAGTGTATTGCAATCCTTAAAAATCCTCTTAAAATTTACTTTCTTAAAATACAAAATAAAAACCTTTAGATACTAAACAATAACACTCTAGAGAGTAAATTTTTGTTTTATTTAAAGGAATTACATTTTGATGTTGATTTCCAAGGTTGCATTATGTACACCATATTCATTTTATGGACAAATCAAACACACAATTTCCATTTACTTTTTCATACGCTATCGCCATGCAAACCGAACACACACAGTCCTGACTCACCCAGTATGCAAAATATCTTAATTAAGTCTGTGAAAATTCGGGATTCATAAACTTACTGGTGCATTGTGCGAGCTTGAATCTGTGCTAATGCTACTAGACAACTGTAACAGCATTTCAGGTGTTACTTCACTTGCCTGTATCTCTATGCACATATCATCGACTGATGGATCAGCTTCACTGATGGTATGGTCCTTTTCTGAAAGAAAGAAAAAAAAACCCTAAATAATAGTTTTTAATTTAATCCTTTTCAATTAATTTATTAAAGTCCTACTTTCTGCAGACATAAAAGAAACAAATTAAGGACATTGAAGTGAGGAAAAATAAATAATTTTATGTTCTCAAAGCACAGGATTAGTTTGTATGTAACAGGTTTTTATATACATGAAGCTGTAGTCCATAACATGTAGCTTCAATGAGATTATTAATTTTAATAAACGGCAAGCAGCAATGCAATTTATTATAGCAGTCATGGCAACCTGCCATCTTGATGACAAGAACAAGACTGCCAGTGCGGCAGCACCATCTAGCACTAAACATTTTTACTGCAAACTTAACAGACACAAATAGCCCTGACGAGTTTACAGGCAATTAAGTAACACTAGATTCGATTAATCTAGTGGTACAGCAAAAGAAAAAAATATATCTTCAGCACAAACTTACACCTTTTACACAAAAACTATGTTTGGCAACCGGTAATAACTTTGTAAAAACATCTGCTAACATTTTGTCTGTAGGTACATACTTAATGACTAACTCATTATGGTATGTTAAATAACTTCCCTGACATATTGATATTTTATATCAATATGCTATGTTCTACTATTAAAAACTGGATTATAGATCAATTTCTGAGCACTCTGGTTGTCATTATAAAATACAACAGAATTACCATACTTTATAAGTTCTTTGAGCAAACCCTTTAAATATATTGCTTATTTGGCAGGAGGCAAAATTGCAAGTACTCAGCCTCAGTACTACTGAGAGCAACACACTTTTGTTTTCTAACTTCCCAAGATACAGGACCTTTTGCTACTGTGAAGATGTAATCTGTATATGATCTACGGTCTACTGAATTTTGTGCCCAATGGCAATCTGCATCAACCAAACCATAAATATCCTTATTACCTTTAAGAAATGCCTAAATACATAGAACCCTTTATTAAATAATGCATTACTCCCTACCAGCTTTCCAATCATCCTGCTTGTAGTTGCTGTTGAACTAAGAAAGCTAGCAGTGTGGGTTATGTCACACTTGGTACATAAGATAGCCTATAAGAGACTGGTAAGGAACATTAGGAGATTGCCCATCTGACACATCAAGCTTACAATGCATTTCTATTTTCTATGTCATTACAAGACTCGAGAAAAAAAGTTTTTCAGCTCTAAGACCAGCAGTCTACAAACTACCTTTACAGGACTATATAATAATACTAATACTAATAATAATAATAATAATAAAACAGTTGTAAACAGTAGCGGCCGGCATATAAGTGCACAGGTGCACGTGCACACCCAATTTTCGGTGAAGCATTTTTGTAAACTGTTTAAAACTTTCTTGTTTGTTTTGTAGCGACAGTACAGTTTGAAATGTTCGTCTAACCAATGACAAATGCACTGAGTTTTTATCCTGTGAAGCTGCGATGCTGCAATACTGTACCGTGCACAACAGAGCTGTGCTCTTCTCTCAGTCTTTCTACGAATGCACACGACAAAATGATGTAGCCTCTTATGGGAGTTTTAACATTGGAGAAGAGCACAGGTCGGACTGTGCTCACTCCTGTTGATAGTGGAAACTGTTACTTCTTTCACCTCTTGGTGGCAACACCTACTGGCCCAGTTAGTGTCACATCCCCGCAACTATAAAACAACTCGCTAGATGCCAGCAGTTATGCTTTATCTAATACCAGGCCAAACGAACATTCTGAGCAAAAATGTAACACGTGCCATGAGCAAACGAGCAAGGAGATGCTGTGGCTTTTAATGTAAAACTAATGCCAGTAATACAGAATGCCGGTAATGAATGCATATTCGCACAAACAGTGTTTTTACATATTGAATCCAAGATATGAAATATTATTCAATAACCTTACTAGAAAATAATAACTTTACAAATAAATCTAAACTAGGTAGAAAAATAAACGTACTTAATGCTTATTGAAAAGTCATATTGAAATTTGCCTGGAAATTAAATAAAGGGATATAAAACAACTTTCAGTGCTAGTAATAAAATGTTAACCCACATTTTGTATCATGAAATGTTTAGTAAAACAATATGAAATTTAGAGTGTAGGAACAATTTTATAACTGTTTTAAATTAAAAATGTTCTTTCTTAAATTATTTTTCGAGACAGTGTGTGAACACAGATTATCTTACTTCACTGGCCGCTACCGGTTGTAAAGTTCCTTCCCAGGATATTCAAAGGCTAAGTAAACCATTAACCAACTATTAGTAAGGTAAGGGATAAGAAAGTTTTACTATATGCAGATAGTCATGGGCGAGATCTGGCAGGATCAGTTATAAACAGTGTAAATTATGTCATAGTAACTGGAATTGATAAACCAAATGCTCCTCAGCATGTGGTAACTGAGGATCTTGAAAAATATTGTGTGTATTTTTAAACACTAGACATAACCAAACCAAGGACACTAATTCTGTTAAGTGGAACAAATTATGTTGCCAAAAAACAGAAGTTGTGAAGTAATTTCCACACTGAGAAGAAATTTGCTCAAGTTACGACATACAAATCTTGTGGTTGTAAACTTGCCCCGCAGATATGATCTTATTGAGAATTCTTGCGTTAATGTAGAGGTAAAAAATATGAATAGGAAAATTAATAGGCTATGTTACTGTTTCAAAAATGTATCAGTAGCCTAATCAATGTTAATATCCTGCCATGTGAAAACTACACAAAACATGGTCTCCATTTAAATGGTAAAGCCAAATCCTATCTTGTAAAATAAATTTGTAAACTTGTCATGCAATTATGTAGGTCAAGTTCTAATTTTGTCGTGAGCAATACTGAATCTCGGATGCTAGGATGACATCTACCTGTGTGTGTATCTGTCAAGTACTAAAACGTGAGTACTTGTGCTTCTGTCTTTTGTACATACTGATAGCCTAGCGGCCTCTTCCTTTGTTTTACATTATTAAAAATAAGTGTAAGCTACAAACAAAAAATTTGTCTGTATTTCATCAAAATGTATGTAGCATTAAAAAACAAACAAACATAATTTAGAAAATCTACTTAGTAGTGACATTGTTTGTCTTACCGAACTTTGTCTTGCACGAAACCAAATTTGATTACTGCAACTTTCATGAATACGATATATCCAAGCATCGTATTATTTTAGGAGTGCTTGTACAAGGTGGTAGTTAGTGTACTATGTAATTATATTCAAAGTGAATTTAAGAGTAAGAATATTAATATATCTGAATTATGTGTTGATAAAATAAATGAGTGTATTGATGTTTCTATTATCTCGATACACACATATATTGTTGTATACAGACCTCCTGGTTTTAGTCATTTTGAGATTTTCTTAACTAATTTTTTAACTGATTTAAAAAAATATTTATGACACAGAAATATGTGGAAGTGTGTGAAGATTTTAATATTTACTTCAATGAATAAAATACATAATGTAAATAATAAAATTTTTAACCACTCAGACAATATGGTATACACATAACTAGGTATTTTTACCTTGACTAGAATCAGTAAAATGAGTGATAAATGTATAGATAACAATACTTACTAATTTTAGGACTACTCTTGACATCCTTCATGCAGAAACAATTGAAACTGCAATTTCTGACAATCCAGCTCAACAAATTACAATCAATATTTGCAACATTGAATCAAAGCTAAAATATTATTCTACTGCTCTTCTATCAAAGAGATTGTTCAACTCTGATACAGTAGTAAGTTTTTACAATGACCTTTCATTTGAGTCTTGGAATAAAATTTATTATATTTCTGAGTCCAAATAGTGCATGTAACTTATTTATAAACACCTTCAGGTTACATTTCAATAACTATTTTCCCCAAAAATTGTTAAGTGTCAAAAATAAATCCTCTCCTTGGATCAACAAAGAGCTGACATCAGAATTTGAAATTTTAAATAACTACAAAACAATGATCTTTGAAAAATGTAGTAACTACAAAAAATAATTTAATAAAGCTATAATAAGTACAAAAAAGTCCTATTTAGATAATAAAATCTTGTCAGCTTCAAACAAAAACGAAATTATGTGGCAAATTATAAATAAAGAAGTTAATGGTGTAGCTAAGCAAGAGAACATAATTAAACTTTGGATAGTAACACAATAATTGAAAAGGTTCAAGTTGCTATTAATTTAATCAATACTTGACTGAAATTGCAACTTCTCTCAGCAAAAATCCTCTTACACAAGAAAGGTGACACCATCTGTATAAATAATTACAGACCAATTGCTATATTTCCAAATTTTTCTAAGATACTTGAAAAAAAAAATCATATTGAAATGAAACGTTATTATTATACCTTCACAATATTCTTTCTCCTAACCAATATGAATGTTTTTAAGAGGCAAGTCAACCGAGCATGCATTATTTAAGTTACTCAGTAGTGTTTACTCTTATCTAGATAATAGAGATCTAGTTGTATGCATACTTGCTGATTTGTCTAAAGCATTTAATTGTGTTAATCATGCCATTTTATTAAAAAAATTAAGTACTATGGAATAAGAGGTGTGCTAATAATATTGTCAATTTGTCCAGGTCTGAACTCTTAAAAATTACTAAGTATTGGCATTCTCCAACGTTAAATTCTTGGTCTTATCTTATTTCTGCTTCATCATTATTTCTTAATAAAAGATAAACTACAATTTTTGCAGACGATACTTCTATCATCATAACTTGCAACACTTCACAACAACTGCTAAACAACAATTCTTAAACTGTTAACAAAATGCAGACTTGGTTTACTGGTAATAAACTTGTTTTAAATGTTAAAAAATCTTAACTTATACATTTCTTACTTAAAACTACCACTAATACTAAAGTTATAGTTCCTGTATTCTACAAGTTGTGAAAACAGCAAAACCACTTGGACTAAATCTTGATGAGAACCAAAATTGGAATAATCATATAACCTTATTGTGCAACAAACTCAGTTTTCTTTGCTTTGCTAGTAAATCCATAAAAGTTGTGACTTCTCGCACCTCTATAAAGGCTGTGTATTATGTTAACATGTATTCAAATTTTGAAATATGGCAAAATTTTTTGGGGAAAATCCTCTAATTTGCCTAAAATATTTATACTCCAGAAAAAAAAAATTACTAGAATTACATTTGGCCTTAACAAGACTGATTCCTGTATACCTGGATTTTTGAAACCAGGGTGGCTACAGAGTTCCTGCCAAAAAATTCCCTGGTATTTGTGTAAATGAAATACTTTACTTTAACAAATTAAATTTTTTTCTCTGAAAAATATTTAACCAGAAATCACATCCAAATGTAAATCAAATTTTGATTTTAACGTGCCTTAAATTAAATCATAACATTACTCTCCAAATGATTCCTTGCGATGACATCAAAGAACTCATCACAGGTAGAGAATTTGGTGTTGTACTTGTGTTAACAAATATGTACCACTTTCACAAAACCAGTGAAATTTTAAAACGATATTCACACAGTTGCACCTATTCTCACAAAAATGTAAGCCTAATAAAAACTATGTCTGCATATTACCACCACAGCAGGCATTTTATGTACAGCATATGTGCATTTAGAAGAAACATTTAAGAGTGCGTGGTAGATGTATAAACACTGAAAACATCAATTGATTTCTACGCTTTTATCGAAGCCAATGTGGATAAAATACTTAATGACAATCCTAGATAATGTTATCTGCCAACTTTATGAGAAATTATTTATCCAGAATTACTCATTCGTTACGCATGATCTCTTGCGCCACTGTTAAATGCAGGAGTTTCCAGCGTCAGAGATTGTGCCTCAGAAGTTCCTAACACTGGAAACTATTTTGTTTAAAACGTCGGCTAAAACTATTGTCTAGTACAGTATTGCTATTGTTTAATTTTCGCAAATTGGCTTCAGGAAACCTACAGTTACAGATTAATGCTTTTAGCGTTAAATTATGTACCACGCCCTCTTAACTCTTCAGATGAACAATCAAGTATATTTTGAACAATAATACATCACACTATCACTCTGAAATTTTTACTTTGTTAATTGTTATTTTCCCAATATAACCGACGTAAACTAGTAATATTTAAATGAAGACAATAAAATGCAAAGGGAGTCGGTACACTATACAATTTATATCAGCCGGAAAATAACTTTTATTTAGATGAATGCAACAAATTACTGTGTAAAACTTACAAGCTGACAATTTTTGTTTTCAACAAAATGCTAGAATTCCCTGACATTTCCTGTTTTCCCTGACACACTAAATTTCCCTGATATTTCCAGGTTTTCCCTGTTTTCCATGCCTGTAGTAGCCACCCTGGAAACATACTCTGTTAACCTTTCCTACTATGTATCCATATTTTGTGATTCTATATGCCATATAAAATATTCAGTATAAAAAAACACTGAACTACATAACCACTTTACTTAAAATTCAAATAAAAACATATTTACTCCCATTCCACAAAAAAAAATATTAACTGAACTTGCATCATAAGTTGTTAAATTCTCTACCTGCATCTTTGTTAAAAATTTTGGAGTCTCATTCATTTAAGACATTTAAGAAATATCTTAAGGATTACTTCCTAACAGCTCTATATTCATTTAATGACGTACAGTACTTGATGTTTCAGCTAATAAGTGGTTGCGTAGTTCACAAGTAATTACATAAATAATTTTCACTTCTTACTGTGACGTGGCTGCGTCTGCTGTTGTGTTGAGTGTGTTGTCCCTGTTCGTTGGCGCTTAAGATGTGACGCGGCTCGCCGTTCGGGGCTTTGAGGTTATGTTACGTGAAGTGAGCCGGATAGCTCAGTTTGATTAGAATTCATACACCATCAATCAGGTTTTAACTTGAAGTGAGAGACTCAAGATTCGTCAGTAGTTATATTTATTTTCACAGATGAACTACATTTCATAACATGCGGTACAGTTCAGTATTGCACTTTACATTTAAATTCAATTAGCCTTTCGAGCGACGCTTAGCTACCATGATTTTTCTGTCCGACTTGTTGTAATGGGTTAAAGTCTGCCCAATTGTTAGTAAAAAAACTGACAAAAAGAAAAAAGTATATATCAATAACAAACTTGTAGGACCTGTTTCACTGTTAGTACACCCGCAACACCCATCACCTCACTAATGCCAGTGAAATAAACAAATTAAAAATGAGATAATCACTGTCTATGTCCTTTCTAGCCACGCCAACGGACTCGAAGCTTTCTCCCCCATCTGCCCCACACACGTCCTTCCTCTCACGCCAAGGAGTATGTAAGGCATAGAATACAGAGGGGTTTATAAGAGATGGCACTGCCAGGTTAACCAGCCTTCCTTATTTACGGCCCGATCTCGTTGTCGTAAACGATTGTGAATTACCAACCACGCAACAGAAAACATACATATTCTGTCGAGGGAAATTTTGTGTTAGTATCCATAGTGATGCATAGTCGTGATGAACTGATTAAATATTTAATTAGCCTATAATGTTGTTAGATGAGTGTTTTGTAATAATGTATTTTATTTATTTATTTATTATTTGAAGCAGTGAGGTTCTTGATATGGTTAAATTGTGTGCACTCATAACCTGTAACTTTAAGGTTATATACGAGTAAATCTGATAATTTTTATTTAAGTACTGTTCATAAATAGTACGTAATATAAGGTACATTCGAAGTCAGTTATTATTATTATTCAAACAACTGGCAGCATGTGGGACACAACACATTACCACTCTATTAGGTTCACATCAGTCGTAAAAACATTTTAAAGCGAAACGAAACACAGGTTATGAAGCCACATATAACTGGTACAATAAAAACCTAGTCCTAGGCCAAATAAAATGCACCTGGAACTTTAAAACTAAAAGGTCTAACTAAAACAAACCATTTGGTATGATAAATGTTGACGAATTTGAAACATGTTCAATTTCAGGAGCGGGAGTGCTAATTTTTCTTTTCATGGGGATCTTGCACCGACTGGAGTCTCCCCACGAAGTAGGGAGATTCTGTGACGGCACCACTCCTCTCAGCAAACTGTGAATATTAAAAGGAAATATTTTTAAATCAACCTATCCTGCAAGATGCAACAATCAAACAGGACATATTACACTTATTACAGTTCTACAGTTAGAAAAATTTAGGAAAAGCTTAAAATTACTGTGAGAGGAAACCAAGAATCAATTGCTTATAATAGTACAGTCAAATCTTTAATACAAACCTGAATGAACCAAAATTCTTGCTGTTTGTAATAAACAGGTTTGTATTATCAGGTGTTGCAAAAACATTTAAAAGTTTCTAAAATTTTAGTCACTCAGTTGATTCCCACAAAACAAACATTTTTATAACCACAATGAATACCATTAACTAGAGGACTTTATAATACATTGTTTTATTTATACAGAAAAATTTTATTGTACATTTCAGTTATTGTTTAATTTTTCACCACATTCCAAGGGGATCAAAATTCGCTTTGTATTAACAGGGTTTGTATTAACGAGGTTCCACTGTACCAGTTTTCCAAGACATGCCCAAGATGAATAGAGTGAAGTCAAGAGATTTAGCCAGTACTTAGCAGTGAGGTCTTGAATGGTGGTGAGGACGGTATACAATTAAATGGTAGGCTACAATGGCATGGTAGACAAAATGGGAATAACACGAGGAAACCCACTGGCCAACACCATTCAGTATGTTTCACACAACATACAAAAATTGGACACAACTGTACTGGAAATTGAATTCAGATCACCGCTTTGATGTAAGGTGAAGAGGTGTGGGGGAGGTGATGTTATGTGGTGGAGGGGGGGATGACAAAGTCAAGAGGTCTGACCACATCATAGTACCAAGACTAAGAAACATATTCATTGCGTCCATAACTACATTGGTAAATTAGTAAGTTCTGACACAATTCAATTTAACAGCCCAAACTAAATTGTATGTGTGCAAATAAGGCAGCAATTAAGCAATTTTATTATTTAAAATAGAAATTATAGGCTTAGGTGAAATTTATTGAAACTAAATACTGCTAATTATATTTGTTGAATGGTACAAAGCAGAAAGAAACAATTGTACAGACACAAAAAATAATAATAGAATACTTTTGTCACCCCTCCATCCATCCTTTCCACTTTTTGATCAATCATGCCTGCAAGAAACCCAAAAAAAACCCTGCTCAAAACTGTCAATGAAGGGCACATGACAACACTGCCAACAGTTAAAAAATATCGTAATTTTACCCTTTCGACACTTGTTCGTCTCAATAATTAACAGAGTAACAGAACTGATCCTTCAGATACAACTCCAACAAATCAATACTCATCTGTATGATAGTAAATTCACTGAAGGACTATGCTAAACTGCAAATCCTATAAACTGAATGTGAATAAGTATTTACATTAAAAGCATCTCGAACATGATATTGTAAAAGAATTAGTCAGAGTTATGAATAAATTGACTCAGAGATGAAAAGATTGTAGCATTGCAGAAGGGAGAGATGTTTGTATATCCTACCACATAGGCAATCCAGGTTTGGTGCCTGGTGGGTTCAGTCCCTGATATTTTGCATGTGGAAAACATAGCGGACGTTGCAGTTGGCCTGACGGTTTTCTCTGGGAACTCCTCTGCCTTTCTCACTCTACCGCTGCTTCGCCCTCATCTCACCATTACTTCATCTACTCTTCGAGCCGGTCAAGGGAAAAGCATGTCTCGTTAGTCAAGCAACCAGCCGAACCTTCATCCTGGCCTTCTCTCGTACACAATATGTGACGTCTGAAGGCGGGACAAGTAGTGGATTTTCATTGTAAATATAAATGGTCATGGCTTTTTAATCAAATTAGGTAATTTAGTTTGTTTTGTTTATATTTTCAGCATTTACTGCATTACAAAATAGTCTTGGAACTCGAGCGCATGATGGTCAGTACCATCATTGTGTTCTAGTGTTAGCACATGGTAGGGACACGTAAGCTCAGCTAGCAAGATCCAGGCTGGTGACTGGCTAAAGGGGAATTACTGGGTTAGACCCCATGAGGCAGCAGGTTTCACCTCTGTTATGCTAAGAAAAGATCACAGTGCCATAAAGAGCATTTATGTGTCACGAGGCTGAGGCCCAAATTTTTTATTAAAAGTAATGTTACTGTGAAATTGAGCATGCACAGGCAGCACTTGAGGTAATTTCTTCTGTAACTTACTTTCGGACTCTATCTTTACCTACAAAATTTGTTTTCCGCCCACATACACTAGAGCAGAGATATGACGTCTAGTACATGAAATATGAAAACCATAAAATTACGTACATATTATAAAAAATGGTTTTATACATTTGTTATGGTAATTTGCATACGAGGTCCGTACAAAAGGAAGTTTTGATCTTGGTTAAGTGTAAGAGAAGGCATTTTAGCCTTAATTTCGCCAAAAAATGAAAGATGAAATAAATAAAGAAAATAAACTAATTAAAAACAGAAGTGGTTAGTTGGTTGAATTTTTTGTTTTGTAATTTATGATCTAGTCTAAATAGTACAAGTTTGCCTGATTTTGACATTTCACTTCAGAGTAAGATGCCTGGCAGCTCTATTGTGTTGACATTTAAACTATTCTGATATCCTAGAAAAAAAAAAGGATCCTGTTTACAACACACTTCTCAGGAGAGAAATGTCAAAATCAGACAAACTTATACCATATAGACTATGTAAATAATATTTATTTACAAGGCTATCAAATTACACTCCGTTGTAATTACAAAAATTCAACATGAACTCTTATTATTTTGCAGTGTATTGCAATAAATAAAACTGTCAGCCACAGGTACCTTTTAATGGTATTTTTGAGAGATTAATTTTTAAATCATGAAAGGGAGCAGATTATCGCAAAACTGTTACATATAGAAATGTTCGAAATTATTTTTTTTATCTAGCCCAATTTTTTAAAAACATCAGTTTTTATAATTTTGGCTAATTAGTGACATTAAATTTTCTTAAAGTAAATACAACTTCTTGTGTTTTAAAAATCAGGCTACACAGTACAAACAATTTCCAACATTTCGATGTAATGGTTTTACGATATCTGCTCCCTTTCAGGATTTAAAAAATTAAACTTACTAAGATAGCATAAATAGAAATCAGTGGCCATAAGGTGAATATCATATGGATGAACTTATAGAGTTTTTAAAACCATGCTTGCCAAAAATAAACAGCATGCAATTAAATATAGTGACAAATACATACTTTAAGAATATAGGAGTGTATAGTACATCATTTCCTTTTTAAATTTTAAGAGTTAATTAAAAATCTTAAAACTAAGATACAGTATGTAAAACTAAAAATTTTTAAAACTTACAACGAATGTAATAAATAAATTTTTCACTTTCTGTCACTACTTCAATATTCTGAAAATTTTTGTTCAACTTCAACAAACAGTAAATTTGAAGCTATTTCTTTGAACTTTCTGTTACACAGTTATGTTTTTTGTTGTGCACATAGAACCACTCCAGTTAAATAACAAAAAGATAACAATATGTACACATAAATGACGTAAGGTCGGTGAGCTTTATGTCTCGTCGACAGCAAGGTCATTACAGACACGTTTATACAAACTTTACACATGAACTGAGAAAGGAGTCAGCAATGACCTTTGTAAAGGAACCATCCCAGCATTCGCATTGAAGCAATTTCAGGAAACCATGGAAAACCGAAATCAGGATGGCTGGAATCGGGGATCAAACTTGGACCCTCCCAAATGTGAGTCCAATGTGAATATATATGCCTGAATAAAAAAACTTTTAATTTATGCTGAAGACCAAGCTTCAATGCTAATTCTGAGAGTAACTTATTTTTTCTGGAAATCAAAGACCACATTGTTTTGCAGAAAACTACCTGTTTCTGTGTCAGCTTTGTATTCTAGTCTTGAAGCTGTTAAGCCCACCACCATCCATTTGGGCAATGAATTATACTTTTAAATCTGATATTTCTCATCTTCAGTTAGTCTTTTTTTCCTTTCGCTTTGGGGATGAAGAAATTTTGCTGCGAGACAGTAAAACATTCAGTGCATTTGCGTCATTCTGGTAGGTGCTTTTCTGCTTTAACAAAGCCTTCTAGAAGTTATAACTTGAGCCACTCTTCAGTGGCTTTAGCAATGCTCGCCAGGACTGGTTCTGTGCATTTTTCAGGGTGATGTCAAGTCTTCGGTTACTCACTGATTACAAGCAATTACATTACTTGCTTTATTTTTTTTTAGTGAACCGATAAGCAGTAATATGGAATAAACTATTAGCAGTCTATATAATTGGCCAAAATAGAGACCAGAAATAACAATAATAATACTGTAATTTCATTTTGCATAGGGCAATAGCCTAAAGGCAAGCAACTGCTTCCTTAATCACTTACCAAACACCTCCTAAACTTTTCAACACCTTTCACCATCACCAACTATTCTGAAAGTGGCCTATTCACGTACAATATAGGAATATAAAAAAAATAAGCATATGCACAGATAGGCCTATTCCCATATTCATAACTATGGCTGCTGTAACTAATTAACCATACTTAACATTAAATATTCTGCTGTTAATCATACCTATTTAACGAAAGTTAAAAGCTTAACAGAGGTTAGTGAAACTGGTCTTATGTAATTTAACTGGTTAGCTACTTACCCTTGTGATGGCAAATTGCAGTTACGAAAGTCCTGGTTCTTGAAATGGTCAGAACATACTGTTCTATTGAATAAACTCTCAGGACCCTTGTCTTTCAGGACTGCAGCCAAGTCAACTCTTTTGCATTTCAGCACCCATAGCTTGCATCTACAAGAACACAAAATACGATTTTTTATAGGATCATAACTTCGTAAAATATAGCCAAGCATTTGTGTACTGAAAACAATATAGGCCTAAATGTAAAACTCGTTAAAACTATGTCAAAGCATTGTGTCTCAAAGAGCTCCAGTGCCCCCCCCCCCTTTCCCTACCCACCCAAGGTCCTGCTGAGCGCAGTTTCAACAATGCACACAACACCCTCGCATCAGGCCTGACTGTAATACTAGGAGTATAACACTGACCAGACACCTCATAGTTTAGGAGCAAAGAGAAGGTTTACGTTTTGCACTTCACACAACTTAAAAAATGTTATCATTGCATATGTTTTACATAAACACGCATCATGGCGAAGACGAAAAATGGAAAATTTCAAAGTAAGTAAACTACAATTTTCTTTACGTACGACTCATTTTAATCACTGTAGAAACATTTTTTATTAAGAAACTTGACCTGTAAAACCAATAGTTTAGTCCCTACGCGATGAGTAGCTACTCTTGATATTTACCACAATTTTCAAGATTTTGCTTATTTCAACTTACTGATTTGGGTCCTTCGGGAACCTAAAAAAACGACTTGGAGCAGTTTTTAACGTTATAATTTTTGCAGCCAAACACTGCACATATTTTTCCTGCCATAAAACAGACTACCGGACACCGGTATTAATTCAACTTTGTAAATATTTACAATTAAAAGCAAACACTTTTTTTTTCGCTCAACGACAGCATAGTGCCAACAATTAAAAATTAAATTCTGCAAACAAAGCCTTCCGAAGCTGGCCGCGTTCCGTTACTGCGGCCACCTTCCGTTTTTTGCTGACAACACTGATATCACTCACAGTTCGCAAGTGTCCGTGAACAATAAGAGAAAAGTGTCAGTAATCTCAGTAAATAGATAATATCGGAATGTTAAATCAGTAAACATTGCTGTAATGTGCGATGCATAGGAACAACATCTGACATATTTGTGATATCATTTTGCGATAAACAATCATGTTTATTTTGTTCGTTGTGTAAATTGTATTTACTTAAAAAATAAAGTTGATGCAATTTTAGCATATTGATGCTTCTAGCACGATTTACGACTGATACAATTTTCTTAGTTTTTTTTCACGACGCAGCTTAAACATTGTGTGTATTTAAGGTTTGGGAATCTGTATCCATTATTTTTAAATACATAAGCAAGGTACGATTCAACCTCAACATTATTTAGGCTTTGCAAACTGCACAACGAATGCTTAAGTAAATATAAACAGACGTTAAATAAACATATGTACATAAATAGATACCCACTTTGCCACAATATCTTCAAAAGACTCCTTGTCGTACCATTATTACTTCAACTTTTGAATTTCCGCCAAAAATATTGGTTTACTGACAACACTGATGCTCTGAAGCGCCAGTAAAATCGGTAATCTCAGTAAACAGATTTAGCCTCGCACAGGGTATCGTCATCAACCAACCATCAGTGGCTCTAAGTGCCGTCAGTAATATCGGAACTATACCTGACATTACTGAAAACACTGGCCAGTGAAATAAGTGACTAACGGAAGGTGGCCTGTTGATTTCACTGATTCAGTAATCTCAGCAACGTCATCAACAGTTCCGAAACTGATGAGATCACTACCAGTTTTTTTTTCGTTATGACTGATTGGCACCACTGGCACTCTGGGGTTGTTTTAACATTTGTGTAAATGTGATTACAAGGAGCAAACTCGTGTCAGAGCTGCTAGGAAAACTGCTAGTACGACGCTATACTGCAATGTTAAAACAACACTTCATTGCTAATGGCGCTTTCAGTCATAATGGGGTCAACTCAATAGCATTGGTAGATAAGCGAGTGACCAGACCTGTACTTCTACGACCGTGCTTCAGAGGTTGTGTAAGTAATGGTGGGAGTTTTAAAAATGAGTGAAGAACTGATGGATGTTACGAAAGCTGGGTAATATAATTACAGAATGTTTGTGACTGTTGGACGTGCACAACAATCTGACTAAAGTAATACAAGGTCAATATAACTATATGTATGTGAGTGTATATATTTATTAATAGAGGTGGTCAGACCGACCAAGAACTCGTAAATTACCCGCGTATTTTTTTTTTGGGTAAAATTCGATTTAATAAATTGTGTTTCAGCAAGCCAAATTGGTTCTCTTATGTCAGTTTATTCAGTTTATTGTTTAAATTTACAACATTTTGTATTACTGTATTGCCGATCGTTCCGAAACTATTCTCCCCGAGACAAACACGATTTCCACTAACACTGTCCCGATATTGCTGGCAGTAAACTCAGTGATTTCAGCAGTAACGGAATGCGGCTGTTGCAGGTTCGGAACGATTGGCAGTATGGGCGTCATTTAGGTTTTGGCAAGGAGGATGTGGGCAAATGCCCCACCCCCTTGAATTTAGAAGGAAAAGTGTACACATATTTTTGTGTATTTTGTTATTTAAATAATCCTAACATAAGCACATAAAACTGAAGTTTTATTATTAAAATTTCTGACTTATACATGCTTAATTAATAAAAAAAGAATGTGACAAGGCCACTGTCGCCAAAAAAATAACTGCCCCCTCCCCAAGAAAAACCTGAAATGACGCCCCTGATTGGCAGAAATGAACATGTAAATAAAAGAGTTCTCATGCGTGAATATTATGAATTTAACTAGCAAACACAGATTCCTAACCTAATTAAAAGCTTACAGTCTTATCTCTCAGGCTGACGTCATATCACATCTGTCGTATCCAAACCCTGTGAATGTACCAGTTTTTTAAAAATATATTTTTGACCTCCTTCATCGCAGCAGATAATGTTGCTGAAGAGATCAAACAAAATGCAGTCTTGAGCAAAGTGTATGATTATTATCCATATAAAGTTCCTTGAGTTTTCTGCACCATTCGCGCTAAGTTATCTTGACGAAAGCTGGCTCGTAGGGCGGGAGGGGGGGGGGTTGGACGAAAAGACCTCGACAACTCCGAGCAGATCTGAAGCATGTCTCACGCAACAGTGGAAATATTTGGTGGCTTGATGTGGAATTGTCACCTGGTAGGTGCCAGCCCGTTATGAAATCCTGGAAAAAGTTATTTACAGTCAACTACTCAACTATCTGCTAACTAACAGGATCCTGTCACACAATCAATTTGGCTTTCAACCAAAATATCTACTGAACAAGCCCTGTACCATTTTGTAAATACTACATTGAGTGAACTAGACAACAAAAAATTAGTCGCAGGAATTTTCTTAGATCTATCTAAGGCTTTTGATTGTGTGGACCATGATCTCTAACTACAAAAAATGGACAAATACGGTATCAAAGGCACTGCCCTTAAGATGTTTAGATCCTATCTCACAAACAGAACTCAACAGGTTTGTCTTCAACAATTTAATGATAGTAACCATTTAATAGAGTACAAATCTCACACACGTTTTGTAAAAACAGGTGTACCACAAGGCTCTATCTTGGGACCAATATTGTTCTTAATATTTATAAATGATTTCCCATCCCACATAAAATCAGGTTCAACGGTGATGTTTGCAGATGATACCTCAGTCTTACTGACAAACAGTTGCATAAATGCTAGCAGATATGCAACAGGATATGATAAAACTTACTGCCTGGCTCACAAAGAACAAAATGGCCCTAAATGAAAAAAAAACCAAATACATTATTCTATGCAAATCTAGTAGGAAAATAGCACCCACACTTATCCCTAAGATTAACAATGTAGAGATAGAAAGAGTACAGAAAATTAAATTCCTGGGACTAATCAT
>PNEQ01116248.1:0-34880 GCA_003012365.1 Medauroidea extradentata | reverse complement strand
GTTTTCGTGCCCCTTTTTTGCGCATTTTGTCCGTTATTCACTACTTATTATGTGTCCGCGTCCGTTAATAAGAATGTCCGTTATTTGGAGAGTATTTCTCCATAAGGCTCCATGTTAATCTGCCGGTGATTGGAAAAATGTCCGTTTTTCGGAAGTGTCCGCTATTCGGAAGTGTCCGTTAAGGGAAGTTTCACTGTACATATTTTATAGTGCAACATAAACCACCATGTGTCTACAACACTTTTTCAAGACTAGAGTTTGCCTCAGTGAAATTACAGTGAACTAACTTTCTACATTTCTCAGTTACATTATACATCTTAAATGATATAAAGTTCAGTAAGTCCTCAATTTATGTTTTATCGATTTACGTAATTTCGTATTAACATTGCGAATGTTTGAGTATCCATTTTTCAATTTAAGTAGTCATTTTCTGTGTGGGTGGCGGTTTAACTAAAACCTTGGACATAAATCTTCACCCTGTACGGTAGTTTTATGTTCCATTTGTGCTAATTAATGCAAGCTACATGTGCGTCACTGAAATTTTTCATATGCTATGACAGACACTTCCTGCTTTCCATGTGGTGATTTAATACTGATCGCATGTTCACTTATACTAGTGAGACAAAACATTATCTTCTTCTTGTGAAATCACAGCAGTTTCCCATACTCCTTTCTGAAAAGCCCTTGACCTTGAATCTGTCGCTCTGATAACATTACGTTGGCCAGAGTTATAAACGTGTTTGTAGTACAGTATTAGCTCACTGCAATTCATGAGTTTTACTTCATGAGATGGCTTCCAAATTGCCAAATTTATCTTTCAAGTTTCTTATTTAAAAAAAAATAAAAAGAGAACACCTTCTCCTTATCTACGAAAATGGAAGTTTTGCAATGTGTCGATTCCAGTGAGAGAGCTGTTGACATCAATAAAGTGTTTACTCTGCTGACTACCACAGTTTATACAATTCGAGCAAATGCAGACAAAATTAAGAATAGGTAGCTTACTTAACATGTCATCTGTCACTGCTACACAGACAAGTTACACACATTGTGTGCGCGTGTGTGTATGTGTATTTTGAACTTCATAATATTGCCCAAAGAAATATATATTGGTGAATTAAGGGGGTGAAAGCCGTAAAATGTGTTATTCATAGTCCGTGATTTCTCCTAAACCATTTCAGGCAGTGAGGTGATTTATTCTTTAAAATTATGCGTAAATAAATATCTAAAAAAAAATTTTTAGGGATTTTTTTAAAATTCATCCTTGAAAGCTCTTAAAAAAATATAATGTTTTTAATTAGTCCCACTTATCTTCTAAACCAGTGAAAATATTGAAATGGTTCTTGCTTTGAAATAAATCTTACGTAAATATAAAAAAAAGTAATTCCAGGATTATTTGAAATTCGTCCTTGAAAGCTGTTAAAAAAATAAAATGTGTTTTCAAATAATTATCTGTACCACTTACACCCTTTGAGATATCAATATGATTTTTTGATAAGAATGAAGCTTATGTAAATGTCTACAATTCAAATTCAGGATTTTATGAAATTTGAAACTGAGGATGTGAAGGGCAGTAAAATATTGAAGTCTCCTGAATAAAGAGAATGATCGCAGAGAAGTAATTCAACAGTTGTTTCTTTTTGCCAACGTACTCAAAAATAAAACCTCTTTGGACTGTAGCCTGTACATACGAAAGAATTGTCATGGCCTGCCTTTTAGCATTCATTCAGGTATTGTATAAAGTTTGGGGTGTGGGAGGGGTGGGGTTACGGGTTTGTGTCCCGTGCCAGACACTGCGATGGGAATTACTATAACATTATACAAGCATGTTGCACGCGCTCTTTACACTGAGCTAAGACAGTATATAGTTCACTGTTATTGGGTATGCTAGCTATTAAATGCCTTATCAGATATTTTATCCAGAGTTACTGTTTACATTACATAATTTCACGTGGGCAAAGCCTCAGCGGGCCAGCTGATATAAACACACACGCTGTGACGCGGCGTCTTCTGTGTAGCTCCTCAGCCCAGGAGACGTGATGAGTGTGATGTTCGCACCAATTTGCGTGACACATTCTTTTGTTTACTCACACAGCAGTTGAGGTTATGTGGCTTGGCATGCTCTGGATAGCTCAGTTTAAGTTTTTTTCAGTGCTAAACAACCATTGTGATTTCAGTAGTTAAAACTCGGTTGCTATGGCAACTTTTGATTTATTTTTATTACTGTACTTTTTTTTTTTTTTTACATATTTCTTGAACTCGTGTTTTTACAAAATAGCGGTTGTGCACCAAACCCAAATAAAACTGTCAGATGTCTGGCGTTACCATGTCCTAAGTTGATTAAGAAAAAAAAAGTTAATATGAAACAACGTCCATTGCCCGAGATTTTCTTCACACATTTATGGCACAAACTACTACTGCGGGACAGTGCCCAACACTGACTGATAACCTCCTCGCGACCGCCTCGGGCCAGCGCCCGGCACCAACTGAACCACCTTGGGCCATCGCCCGGCACGGACTGCTTACAACTGCCGCATGACTGCCTTGAGTCAGCGCCCGGCACCCACCGCACCGCTCACAGCAACGGACATGGTAACAAATAGTGCACCTCGGCGGAGTGATACAACAGACTCCAATTTTCCCAAAACAGCAAAATTACACTTAAAACATGAAACAAAGGATTCCAAAATTAGAATTTATAGTTTTCACATTGAAATGAAATTCTTTATCCACACAAATATAATAATTGGGGACAAAAGGTGCGGAACAACGGAACTACTTTCGCGGCACAATACCCTAGCAACCTCCTGTGATGGCTGACCTACGTGCGTCAATAACCTACGTCATGAACAAATTCCATGAAGCAAGCGATCAACCATAACGTCGGCGCCAGAAATCCTACAGCCTGGAGAAGCTTGCAACACAAGAAGTTACTCACTTCACCAGGGAAATAAACAATTGACTCTACTTTAAAATTCCTCACTATTTTATATTTCAGTTTTGAATAGATGAATTTAAGTTAACCATGTCCCCAATTACTAGGTTATTGTATCATCCCGAACGCCTGACGAACCAATACTGAATCGGCATGTACCCTGTTATTACAAATTTAAAATGTAATTAAAAGAAAAAATACTTTTTAGAGATTTAAACAAGATGGGGAAGTGACTGAACACTTCACAACGCATGTATGCACACACTTTCACTCACACACATGCACGCTGCTTCACTTAACCTAAACAACAGCCATTATATTGTGTATTTGATTATTTCGAAACTCGCTTTCGATTTGAAAATAAGATTTTTATAGATTCCCTTAACAATAGATCTTGAATCAGAGACGCAGTACGAAACACGTTGCAAAGATTGTGCAATTTAATTGTAATTTTAACACAATATATTTAAATTAATTTCTGATCGTAAAAATAGAGTTCCCGGCAAACGACACTTTACTATAAACAGTTCACCACAAGACCAAAATGATGCCACATTCTGGTCCTTTTTTCCCGGTAATCAGCAGGAATTCATGCAGAATTCAAGCATTTTTCCCGGCAATAAAAATTTACAGATATTTCCCGCTTTTCCACAAATTCCTGGCAAGTTGCCACTCTGATTATGAAGCACCACGAGGCTAGTTGCTCACTCTTCTGCACCTCTACTCTTGAAATCTCTATACGATATACTGTATTTACAGAATATTGTCTGTAGTAATTTTATTATGTTTTTAACTCCAGGCAAACAGAAGGTGTGTTACAAGTTTAACCTGTGTATTTGTGTGTCTGTTTGTGGCATCGTAGCTCCTAAATGGATAAACAGATTTTTATTTTGTTTGTTTGTTTGGAAGGTGACTTGATTGAGAGTGTTCTTAGCTATGATTCAAGAAAATCTGTTCAGCTATTTGAAGATCATCAGCTTTTTTCTTGTTGTTGAAGGGATGTGAACATCTTCTACTGTTCTGATTGAATCAAAATATAGTATCCTGTGAGTCTGGGTTTTGCACAAGCATCTAAACGTGTTTTGACAATGGTAAACGTAATGGATGATAAAGTGCAACAGAACATGATGGTAAACAAATCATCTTGTAATCTAGGGCATATTCCATTATTCTCATGTGCGTAGAGCTTCTTCCGTTATGTGTGTAAGTGCACGTGAGTATACCCTTTTGTTCCCTTGCTCTGTGAGCGTTCTTTTCTTTGGCGGTAACCAACATAGTGGCATATTTTAGAACACTGCCATATTTGGGAATGTGCATGTGTTTGTTCTCATTATACGTGTTTTCCAGATTGTGATTAAAGGTTAGATGTGATGATAAAAGAATGCACGTGTTAAAAAATTAGTGACCACATTAAGAAAAACGGTATGTTGGCATTGCAGCGAAAATTTTATGATCGTTGTAATTACAATGTGAATTTTGTACTAATGTAAGTTAGGTGGCAAAAATGCATAATAATTGTGCTGCAACCAAAACTAATATGCACAGGTGCACCTGCTGTTGGCAATACTGGATGTCGGTGGGAGGGGGAGTATCGGCGCCCTCTGTCCCTGCTATAGATGGTGCCACTTGGGAGGCTTAAACTATTCCAGGGGGTAAGCTGCGAGATAACGCAAGTGGCTTGTTGGGGCCTTCCGCTGCTGCGACCGATGATGCCAATTGCAGGTGTCAGCGTTCCCAAATTGGCAAGCTTGCAAAACTGTTGCGACGGCAGAAGGGCCAAGATAGTTAAGGAGAATAATCTAACTTGGCCTTGAAGCGATAGGCCCTGGGTTGGATCTGGAATGGAAGAAGATAGGGTGTGTAGATAAACTAAAAAGAAAGAAGAAAGGCAGAAAAGATAACAGGGTTAAGGTGGATCTGTGTTTATTTGAGAACAACTGACGCAGCCCCTGCGAAAACCCTAGGTAGTTTGACCTGCCGACAGTTTACCTACTGCCACCTAGCACGAACATGACTTGTTGGGAGGGCAAAGGCTGCCCTGATCACGGCTGCGCAGGAGCCGATTCTCGTGGTAAAAGTACATACCACGGAAGGTTGAAGCGAGTGGTGGTGGCCGATGGTAGGCGACGTGGCACGATGGCGTAACTGCCTGGTGATGAATGGCCCTGATTTTCTCTCTGCATGTTCCTTATATATCCTACGAACTGTGGTGAGTGGGGAAAGGAGGAAGTAACGAAGATAATGTCTGCGCTTCTTCCTGGGCTCGGAGGCAATGGAGGTTCGCACAGAGCTTGGGGTTGGGTATGCCACCCACACTCTGATAGCACTTCTTAGTGATGCATAGCGGGAGGTTTGCATACAGGCAGCGGCAACGCAACTGGCGGTCGGTGGGACAGTGTTGTAGCGTGTTACGCATATTCTTTTTTACGCAAATCTACTAGCTCCTGATTTCAACATTTTGTCGGGTTGGCCTGTGGGTGGTATGCTGGAGTGGCTCGTGCTTCAACTTCCCAGCATGGGCATGCTTCTGCCGGTTGGCGGCTTATAAACTGGGATCCATTGTCAGGTAACAGGGTTTCTTGGGTATTCCCATTGGGGTAAGATTTCTCTCTCCATCATGCCGTTGATTGCCTTGGTCTCGGTGTGGGGGAGAGGGAAGGCTTCCACCCACTGGAGAAGAGATCTGTGACTACCAGTAGCAACTTCTTCCCAGATGTGCTCTTAGGGTAGGGACAAATGATGTCTAGGGCTACCTGTTCCCAAGGAGCTGTGAGCCTTCTTGGAGTACCAGCTGACTTGTGGATCCTCCCTGGTTTAAGAGAAGCACAAATTTGACAGAAAGATATGTGTCCCTCGAGCTGCATTTCCAGGCATATCAGCAATGGATTTGTTGGATGTTGGATGATCTCAAGGGTGCCTAGGTAGCCAGTGAACTCATGGTCATGGTATTATAGTCTGTCTCGTGAATGAATTCCATTTTTTTGACAGTTGTTACATCCTTTTTACAGCTGTTTCAGTGGAAAAAGTGTAACATACGGACCAAAGATTTGTTTTTTTTTATTTAATTACTTAATTTGAATCCAGCAGCCTAAGTTGTTTACGTGTAAAATTGAGTGTTGTTTATATTTTCATGGTACCAAGGTTATTGCTATTATTGTTAGGTATTGATGGTTAATTAATTAATACTATTATTATTTTACTATTTCCAGTCTGACAACAATTTGAGTTTTGAGGGTTAAGTTTGTTTTGGTAATTTACATAATTTATGTGTTTCCGATATTTTTGTTGAATGGATTAATTTAGTGAAGCAGCTTAGGATTCTAGAAAGCACCCTAGGATGATTTCTGAGAGTCAGCGACGCCGAGTGCTGTATTTTGTTTTGGTAAAAATTTTAAATTGATGTTCCACATTGTTGGAGTGGAGCGAGGTTTAGTAAGCTGACGTCGATTGTTAGGAAGCATGTCATTGATGTGACATCAAGAGTGGATACAGGCGTTTAAGGGTAGGCCAGAGAGGTGGTGCGATGACGTTGTGGCTGGAAGAGCGCCTGGACGGTATTTGTGGTATTAATCTGTAGCGAGGTGTGTACTACCGCGAGCTACTGCAGAGGCCGATAACTTTATTACGTCGAGGCCTCAGAGAGAGCCGGGTCTTGCTTAAGGCTCGGTTTCAGTCGCCGTATTGAATTTTATTATTTTTCACTTCTTTGGATTTCTTAGAAGAAAATTGTTAAATATGCGTTTGTACCTCAAATTCTATTTACTATTCGCTAAGGTACAGACCTTGCGATTTAGCTGTTAACTTATAATTACGCCCCAATTTGTGTGGTAAATTTTTTTATATTCATAATTTTACCCTACAAATTTCGGCGGGATAGCACATCCCGTCTGAAGAGGACGTGCATCGTTATCTAGTGCCTACCTATATTGTGCCCCCTGAACTATCTAAGCTAATTATGGTGCTCCGTGTTGGTGATGACGTCTGGACCATGCATTTACCGACGCCGTGCTTTTGAACTGTAGTGTGTGCACGCCTCGCTGCTTCGTACATCTTTGGGCCCCCTTAGCAGTCTTCCTTTTCCCCTCCCTTCGGCTGACCTACCTCCCCTTATCTTCTCCACTGTTGCCTGGCCTCCTGCTGTCGTATGTTGGGTCACTCTTCATTCTGCTTCCGACCAACTAGGTTCTGCCTCTTAACCCTCTACCTCTACGCTCCGCCGGCAAGCCTTGGTAAGTGCTATTTTGCGTTTGTGCTTCCGTATTATGATTAACTGATTCGCATGTTCATTTCATGTTCGGTTTAACTTTGTAACTTTCTCGTTTTTGCTGTTTCCGTTTTTTTGCTTTTTCCTTCTTTGTAATTTCATGCGCCGTTTGGGCGTCGATGTGGAGAGTGGAATGTAGTCGAGACATTTTTCGCTGAATATTTGTTAATTAACTTTAAATAATTTACCTAGTCTGGGAGGACGTTTCGGTTAAGGCCGTTTGGCCTACAATATGTTTTGTATCCTGAGAGCTATATTTTGTATACGGTTACTGTTACCTCCTATGTGCACATGAGCTTTAATAAACCGCCCATTTTGATCTGATTCTGAATATGGTTTCTGTAGAGTTTAATCTCCCAGTGTGCTATGTTTTGTTTAAGTGTTGTATTATGTGTTCAGGCCTTGGTTTTGTGTAACTCCACTCTGGAGTTGACCCGTGTCGGTCAGACTTAAACTTGGTTAGGGTTCCAGTCTGGCTGTTCGTGCCCATAAGGGCACAAGAGAGACGACGTGCAGCATCACCAAATACTAGTTTATATGCCTAAGTGTTTTGTTGACAGTAGCTGCCAAAGGGCGTGAGGTCAAGGCATTGTTTATGTAGTGGCAGAATTATTGGTTAAGTAGAGATGTCGTGAGTTGCCTAGAGAGGTGTCTGGTAGCGAACCGATCACACGTGACAGTGTAGCAATTGAGGCCGACGTTGTAGCCAACGCAGTTGAAGAGGTTAGTTCGGCTAACCCTACTTGTGTAGCCACTGCTAGTGTATTGACCCCTGCAGTATCGAGTGATATGGCATTACTCCTAGCACAGTTTCAGGCCCTGCAAATAATATGCAGTCGGAGGCACGGTTAGAGGCCCTTAATAGTGATATTGGCAGGAAATTAGAGGTGCAGGCCAGTAGTATACAAACACTGCGTGGTGAAATGCAGGTTATGAGTCAGGAGATAGTATCAGAGTTTACTGGTAAATGCGAAGCCCTGATGAAGCAGATGACGATACTGAATAGCAGCCTGACGGAGAAGATAGCACAAATTAACAGTGGTTTGGAGGCGGTGAGGGACGAGCTCGACGGCGTTAATGGTGACTATACAGATCAGCGTGGTGGAGCAGCGTGTTGAGCAACTGGAGGCGTGACCGTGCTCTGTAGACGTGCGAGGGCAGGTAAACGAACATCTAACAGCACAGCTTGACTCTTTCGACAAGCACCTAGAGGGTAGGTTAGCTCAGGTGAAGAAGGGAAACATGTATAGCAAGGGAGAACTAACGCAAAGATCGCCATAGTGGAAGAACGCGTTGATCTGTTGGAGCACAATGTGGCTGAAGTAGTGACAGATTTGAGATGTGTTAGGCTAACGCCTGAGAAATCGTGCACGGATGCCACACCCACCGAAACCTCCCCGTCGCCACTTGTCGCCGTAGACAAAGCGCCTTCAGTAGCTACAGAAGCGCGAAACATTGACGCACCCCTAGCCACTATAGTCGACCACCATCCTTCATAACTCTGGGTAGAGCAGCTACCGAAGTATGAGGGAAGAAACTGTGAGAACCCTGTCAATTTTTTGCTACGTTTCGAGGAATATGTACACCTATTTGTCCTGAGCGACGCTGCTATGCTGCGTTGCCTTAGCATGTGTTTGAAAAGTACAGCATATTTTTGGTGGGAAATTCTGCGTGAAAAGATCATCAGCAACGCAGATTTTGACTCAATTCTTGGAACATTTTTGGAGCCGGAAAATACAGAGGAACTTGCGAGCTCAGCTACATGCTGAACGCTTTACACCAGGGAAAGGATGCAGTCTGGAATACCACCTGTCAGACGTATATGAGAAGTCCAGGCATTTCAACCCGCCAATCAGAGAGGAGGAGTTCGTCGCAATGGTGTTAAAGCAGTTACCCCTTAAGTACCAGACACACTGGGCTGGTAGGCATTACACCAACATTGCCGATTTTCGGAATGACCTGGTGGAATTCGACCTAATTGAGAGACAGGTCTGGCAGCAACCGGGCAACAGAGATGCCGAGAGAGCTCAGCAACAACACAGATTGACCGCCAGCTCTGTACACTAGGCCGCAGCAGCAGCAGCAACACCAACAGCACGAGTACCGAAACCCACCTAGAGGTAATGTTCAGCCCAGAGTAAACCATATCTGTACACACGAATACCGGCCCTACAGTCACCCCAGGAGACAGGTCTATGGTCAAGGTCAAAGGTTTTGGAAAGGAAAGTACTTCTGTGCCCAGAGTAGTCAGGGAAGGCAGGGCAATTCAGGCCATTGGAGAGGACACAAGTGATCCTACAACAAGGAGGATAACGTCCACCATGATGTTAAACTGGAAAATAAAGACCATGGATAGAGGGACAAGGAAGGCCAAGAGAACGTAGGAATAGTGACCCTGGCAGCTAGTGTTGTGTTAGTAACATCAGGCAGTTCCTGTGCACGAGTATCACCGCTAATGCCTATGCTAAGGTTAAGGTGTCTGTCTGTAGGTGTGCAGAACCAAGCACTTGCTTTCAATTATAAAGTTCCTGCGATGCTGTACACTGCGTTACATGCTGATAGTGGTGCAGTGTCTACACTTGTTGTGAAAGCAACGTGTTCCGCTATCACAGGTGATTTCTGAACAAACGAACAAACTAAGCTAACTGGCAAATTGTGCAGTGTATCAAACGAAAAGTATTTTCCTGCAGCTCTGTGCACACATGGTAATCTTCATATCTGTCAAAACTTATAAATATTACCTAAGATAGACATATATTGCACAATTGGACAGTCAGCTGTGTGCTTTTGCACAAACCAAATGAGGCAGAGGCAAAGACAGTTCTTACATGAAAACTGCTTTAAAAATAAATGCCAACACAACTGTCAAAAATGGAATTCTTTCATGAGACAGACTATACTTGCAGTTGGATAGCTGGAGGGAGAGAGGGGCCCACAATTTTCACTTGATGGGTTTGATCCACATGTACTCCTGTTTTTTTTTTATATGGCTTTGGTTCGCTGTGCAGTGACTGGTGCACTTCTGAATCATTCTGCTGCTCTTTCAGGAATGCGTCTAGGTCGTTTGAATAGATAAATGCCTGTAGTCTATGAATCTGTGGCCCAGAGTTTGGATGTGCTGGCTAGGGGGGGTAGAAAATTTTTCTCCCACTGGTGGAGTACTGATGTTACATTGGTGATCTCTGGAGCTCTTGACAGTGCATCTGGCGACTGGTTCTCTCTTCCAGGGCAGTGTTCTATGTAGAAAGTAAACTACTGGAAGAGCAGTATCCATCCGGTGAGTTTTGTCTTCCAGGTGCTAGTGGTGTGGAGCCATTGTAGAGCACAGTTGTCCATCCTCATAATGGACTGTCTTCGAGAAGATGCCAGTACTTCAGTTTTCCCCAGACAATGCCCAGGCATTCCTGCTCCTGGGTGTCAGATCGGCGCTCAGGGCTTAGCTAGGTGCTGGCAAATTCAATTACCTTCTTCTACTTTTCTGGAGTCTCTTGAAAGTGTTCTGCTCCCAGGTAGACCTGTCTGGCAACTGTCTGAGATATGAAATGTGAGTGGTTGTCGGGTCAGTGCAGCATGGGGAGTCAGTGGTACCAAGTTTTCTATCCTCTGAAGACCTGCTCCTCGGCTTGTCTCCATCCAGATGCTTCTGTTTGCCAGAATGGGCCTTGTAGAGAGGTTCCATAAAGCAGGCTGTGATTGGTGTGAAGTCTCACAGCCAATTGCAGAGTCTCAGGAACTGGTGAGGTTGCTTGTGATGGTGACGGGATTCTGCTTCTAAGTTTTACTGCACTTTGTGTGGCTGGGTAAGTTCCCTTAGGGGGTCACCATGTGTCCCAGGTACTCATTGATGGTTTTCCCAAAGTGGCACTTGTCAAGGCGAGCCATGAGTCTGTGTATCCTCAGCCTTTCAAGGATTTTGTGGAGTTGGAGCTTGTGCTGCTCCCAGTCAGAAGAATAGATAATAATTTCATCTAAGTAGGCAATATAAGTGCTTAATGTATCCTTTTTGAGTATGGCATTCATCATGTGCTGGTAAGTGGCAGGTGCGTTCTTAAGCCAAAAGGCATTGCCCTAAATTGATACTCTTCCCCATATGAGATGGTAAAGGTTGTTTTTTTCCCCGCTCATTAAATTCTATAAGAGAAAATCCCAGCAGGGAACAGACATAGCTAGCTGGCTGATGGGTAGAGACGAGACTATTTCCTTCCTGCATGCAAAGGGGAACTTTGCCTCGGGAAGAATGACGTCCTGGAGTGAGGCTGCACGCTGCTTTTGCCCTCTGGAGTGATAATAAGGGGCACAGGTTTCTTCCTCTTAGACCTAGGACAGGCTGTGTGGTCACTAACCTGCTAAAAGAGACGTCATAGCAGTTGCTGTTTTCTTTGGGAAACAGGTTTCTCCCACTTAGGTGTCAACCAATCCTCGGCGATTAGCTCCTGGATCCGCCATTGAAGTGCCGTGCAGCGCAGGCGTGTGTTTTCAGGGGGCTTAACATGGGCACCTGCTGTCGTTTTATGTCTCGCAGTATGTGGTCAGACCCAAGGATTTGCAGGTTGCACCTGGCTGGATTTGTATTTGCTCTTAGAGCTCCGGCAGCGTGAGCTCCAGCCCTGGCAATTTCCGTAATGTGAGGATGACCCCAAGGGGTGGCCAATAGTTTACCGGGAACTGATTGATACTTTGCACAAATGTAAAATGTTTATACTTAATACGTCAGACATTTACAGCACAACACTTGAAGTTATTTACAGATTTTCCTTGACACGAATCACCAAGACAAACTACTGAGCGGGCTCCCGCCGGGTTTTGAGTATTTTGAGTTTTTCTATTTCCTTTTAGAGGGGCTTCTTCTTCAATTTTGAGTTTTGGGGGGAGTCTTTTCACCCTTCCTTCTTGTGAGTTACTTGTGGTTAGCGTGAAGGGAATTATTTAGGAGTCGGGTTGCCCTGGTTGACGGTGCTGGCTTCCCCCCGCCCACCCCGTTCCTCTCTTCCACTGGCCATGGAGGAGAGCGGCCTGGGGTTGGGGGGGAGAAGGCTAGTTCCGCCGACCGGCGGTAGGGGCGCGCGGGGTGGAGGCGAGCGCTGCTCGCATCGGGAGAAGGGCATTCTGAGGTCAGCGTTCGATGGGAGTGGTGTCTGTAGCGAAGAGTAGTCACGAAGGGTTTTTGTATCCTGTTGGTCGCCGATGTGCGTAAGACGCAACACGAAACTTAAGTGGGTTCGTCTTGCAATCGTACGTATCTACTTCCTACACTGCCCGAGGTGGTTGGTGAGTAAAATAGACAGGTTGATTTAGCTGGTGCAGAAGAGGCCCTAACAAACATTTTAGGGAGCGCGACTTCGCACCACTGGAGGGGGATTAAGCTCTACGAGGTAGTAGCGCTGGTGTAACAGGAATTCCTGTGAAATGGATGGGTTGCCAGGCTTTCTCCGTTACGGGAGATCGGCAAGAGTGGTAATCTTCACATTTGACTATTGAGTTAATGTGCTCGTTGGCAGGGAGTTTATGTTATGAAGAATGGACGAGGGGCGTTTCGTGCGCAGAGGATAAATGGAGACTCAGAAATAGTGTCTGTGTTTCTATTGTGCATTGACCTACCTTTGAAAGATGTATTTATAAGTATTGGTGCGTATTGGTAATTGTAATCGCGCTTGTTGCTTTGGGTATTCAAGCATGTTATTGTTATTGTCATTGTTTTGAAGTGATACTCGTAAAACAAGGAACTGACATTTTATGATATCGAGTGTAAAGAGTGTTGTAGCAAGTCGTGCATTCGCATCGAAGTGTTATAAACATTTGCAATGTGGGATAAGGTTGTTCGAATATTGTATCTGGAGTGCTTAAAATGTCAATACATGGTTTGTTCTAAAATGTTTTCTTCCTTGCTCAGGAATGTAAAGAGTAGATCCCTAATCTCTGATAAGCTATAAGCCTGTAGATGCAAGGGACAGTAGTCACATTTAACCTTGTTTGTTATCTTTGTTCGTTGGTATTAATGTTGAATAGGCTTAGGCCTTATAAGAAGAGTCTGGGTAGTCAGGCTCAAATTAACTGCGCCACTCTGTTTAGACAGGGGGCTGTAGCATTCCTGAGCAAAGAAAAGCGAGTATTGGCTTTGATAGGAATATGGTTTAGCTTAATTAGCTTAATAGAAGTGATAACGATCTTTACTTGTAAAAAACACGTCGCGAGGCATGGCTGCACCTTCCGACTTTTTGTATCGCTTAGGGCGTTCGGATTTGGTTCTGTATTTAGGCGAGCGAGGAATGGCGGTGACAGATGAGGAAACTACAATAGAGTTGCGACAAAAGGCAATAACGTGGTTTAAAGAGGAAGAAGAAAGACGAAAAGACGTATTGAATCAAGTGGGGAGAGCGAAGGAGAATAATGACAGGTGGACTAGGGATTTGATTAAAACACTGCCTTGCGTCGAGAGTTGGGAGATAGAGCCTGTATTGGATTTCTTGATTAAACTTACAAGAATAACGGACTTGAATCAGGTCCCGGAAAAATGTTTACTGGTAGGTCTCGCGGTAAAATGTAGAGGACCGTTAGCGCAAGTATTGGCGGAAGTCTTATCTAGGGAGGACACGAGTACCTTTGAATGTTTCAGGGAAAGGGTTTTAAGTAGGATTTGTCCTTCTAGTGTCCGACTTAGACACGTTAAGCGCTATGTGGAACGTTTCCAGCGCCCGAACGAGACGTTCACGGCCTTCGTGGAGTCGATAATCGATCATAGTAGAGCATTAGGTTAAAGGCGAGATGAAAAAGAGTTGGTTGCGTTGATAATGGAAAATCTCTCGCCGGTAACGAGAAATGAGTGTAGTCTGTGCGCTTACCCGACGTCTTTGCAGGAATTGAAAAGATTAGCAGTAGAAGTTCAGGGTCGCGGAGAAACGCGAAAGGAATACTACAGAGAGTTTACGACAATAAAAGGGGAACGTCAGGTGAAGGAGGAAAAACGGAACTACATTTATGCGGTAAATGAGCGAAGCACGAAAGGAGCCGATACTGCATTGGAAAAAAGCAACCCTAAAAGAGTAGGGAGATGTGCGAACTGTGGGGGGAGAGGGCATTGGATTGGGGAATGCACTAAAGTGCTGGTCAGGGGAGAGGAACGACGATGCTTTAGATGCAATAAGGTAGGCCACTTAAGGGCGCAATGTCCGGGAAATGGGCGGGGGCGGGGGGAGAGCGCGACCTCTTAGCCCATCTGACTCGTGAATCGCGCCGATGTAGCGTTCCTGAAATGGCCGGGGGCGGGGGGAGAGCGCGACCTCTTAGCCCATCTGACTCGTGAATCGCGCCGATGTAGCGTTCCTGGGAGTAAGGGAGTAATGGTGACATGGGGCAAAGGGGGTAAATATGCGCGGGAATGGGCGCTACTGGATTCGGGAGCGACAAAAAGCGTAGTGAGTAAGGATTTTTGGGGAGAGTTGATGAAGTTGGATACTTCCCTTAAAAGGAAGATGAAGACAGAAAACTCTACTAGTTTCATGGCTGCACAATTGCATAGTTCGGGGACGGTGGAACTGCACTGTAAAATAGAAGGATTTTCCTGGAACTTTAGGTTCGCGGTAGTTAAGGGGTTATGTGTTAAAGCACTGTTAGGTTTGGATTTTTTAGGTTTCGTGCAGGCCAGAGTGGATTTTCGGAATGATATCCTGTTGTTTGGATTTGCTACCGAAACGCCAATAAGGTTAGGAAAACGAAATAAGGTTAGGATAAACGCGTTGTCCGAGGAGGAAAAAATTAAGGAAAAAGACATATGCGAAATATTGAGGGAATATGACAACGTCATAATGGATAAAATAGTGAAGTGTGATATCCTTCCGTATAAATTCCATTTGTCCGACACTACGCCTTTTAGGAGTCGTCCCTTCCAGTGTTCACCCCCGAAACTGGAACACTTTAGGAATAAAGTAGATAAGCTGTTGCGAGCGGGAGTAATTGTCCCCTCCACTTCAGAATTCTCTTCACCGGGGTTTTTAGTTAGTAAACCAGGAGGTGCGGAGTTTAGACTAGTAATTAACCACGCAAAATTGAACGAGCTAGTGCCTGTAGACCCTTTTCCCCTGCCTATGGTGGAAGGAGCATTGCAACATTTAGGAAGATCCAAATTCTTCACACTTTAGATTTGAACAGCAGTTTCTATCAAATACAATTAACATATGGTCACACTATATTTTGGGAGCCTTGTTAATATTATTTCTGTTTTCCACGTCTGGTAGAAGTACTTACATGCCCTGACTAACTTTTCATGTGGTGATAGGACACCTTCCCATGTGGCCTCATACGACTAGGGTGCCTCATGTTCCCACCTTACGTTGGGCACTGGCTTAAGTTGAGGGTAGGAGGATTTAGATGTGCCTAACGGACAACAACCCTGGATTGAAAGGTAGGTGTACAGCCTGGAGGTGAAGGAAAGGCGGTTTTAGGTGTACCTGGCCATAACCCTTGGGTGAGAAGAGAGGAGAGTGCCCAGTTAGATCGATGGGAGCCGAGCTCTAAACAACTTATTTGTGATGCATATATACAATATTTATTAATGGCGTAATTTGCCATGTTTGTACTCATATTAAATCGGTGCATGTGGTTGGCACTTTGTTATAAAAATATGTCCATGTTTATAAATACATAGTCCTTGGCCATTGTTAAAAAGTCCGTTAAACATCAAATATACGTTGGAATATAATATTAGTGTTCTCAAAATAACAGGCACTGGATAGCACAGCATGTATTGGATACATCGACAACTTAAGTACGTGATATGGCTGACAAGTTAGGTTCACTTGATCACAATACGGGCATGAAAACAGCAACACAGGTCTGTAAAAACATGTATGGGGAGACGAGCTTATGAAAATATAACAGCACTCTTGGGGTGCATCAAGCTTTTGGCTCTCTCCTAGCCGGTGATAGTGTCAGGGTAGCACTGACTTGCATTACGCACTGAGTCTATCTGTGTGTGGGTGACGCTGGTTTGGCTCACAAGGAGGGACTTGGGTGTGTTCTGCGCTGCTACTGACTTGGAGTCGGCTGAGGGGAGCACGCACTCTCCTCTTTTGCTGCTGGTCTACTCTCCTGTGTAGAGATAGTTCTGGGGCACCTCGGGAACTTTGTGGCTCCCGTGGCTCCGAGTGGCTTGCAGTCTTTTCCCTGCTCTTATTACTATATGACTGTGTCATATGGCTCACTTGTCCTCGGAGACTGTGCTGTTTGTTGCCCTCTCCTGGTACCATCTTCTGAATGATTGCCATTGGCAACTTATTTGATGGATTGGTGATTGCCCTTGCCATTTGGCGTACATAATTGATCCATTAAGGTGACAAGCCAAACAGGATCTTTGATTTTGATCTGGTTTCTTCTGCTGTAACAGACCTGGGTGGCCTCGTCCTGAAGTTATGTATACACATGAGGTGTGGTAGGTCCCTATTCTGCATTTCTCTTGACCTGGGCCATGGCATCCCTCTCTCTCTCTCTCTCTCTCTCTGTTTTCTCCCCGCTCTATGCCTGGGTATTACATATGGACCCCTAAAAACTGTGAATAAAAATTGCCAATTTCGGTGTTTAAAAATGTTAAAAGCGGTTAAAAAATTTGATGTTAAAACCTTTGTAGCGCTGCAAAAACTAGACAAAGATGGTGAAAAAAATTTTAGCAGTAAAAAAAATTTTGTGTATTACTGTGAAAATAACTATATTTTACCATCAGAATAATTTTATTTAACCAAAAAATTTTGATTTTGCCTCATAATTTATTTTTAATGTTTACAAAGTATGCCTGGTACTTGACTCAATTGTTCAAATTAAATTATTTGATTTATTTTTCTCATTACCAGACAACATACATATCCTCCTTTTTGTTGGAACTATTTATCCAGAGTTTTTATAATTTTAAAAATTATCAACAGTTTATCCAGTACATGTACAAATTAAAATGATTTATTACAAAAAAATATGGTTCAATTAAGTTAATTTGTCTAGCGTAACTACCCAAACAGATCAACTGTTTGGTATTTATTTACTGATGGAATAGCTAAAGATTTATGTTTCTCCACGTTTTAGTCATTTAAATTTGTGTTCCTAGTCTTAACAACACAGAGCAACTTTGCGATATCTATGTTTACTGAAGGATTTGTCCGGTAACTTTTTTTGATTATTTCCGTTACGAAAATCAAAATAAAATAATAAACGCAACATCTCCGAAAGCGCCGAAACAAAACATTAACTTATAACAAACGTGCGTTAAGTCATAGAGATATATATTGCAACTCGGTGGTAGACTTCGACCTTTTGCTGCCGCTACCCAACGACGTGTATACATATATCTATGTCTATGCCGCTACCGTTGGTCGGCTGCCATCTTGTCGATATATCGAGATCGCGATACCGTTTGACCATGGTCGTGTGTGAGTTGATACGCTTCAATGTTGAGGAATGAATACGTTTGCGCTAATGTATCTATGACTACGATCTGTAAAAGTAGAACATGTTTCCTATGTGGTCGAATCGGGAAGCAAACATATTTTTCAGGCTATCCATTATTTAAACCTTTTAAATATTAGTTAAAACTGTTAAAATTTATTGAAATGGCACGCATGAACTAATATAATTACAGAGAAACAATAAGTAAACAAAACCAGAAATATCTGAAAAGAAAACGTACACATTTCGAAGATTGTGCCGCAACTGATTTGCGACAAAACAACCGCCAAGGCAATTGAATTCGCGTGAAACATCACTTTTAACGAAATTATGCTGAAATTCGCGGAAATCTTAAAATGACGCCAAATTTTGCGGTATTTTGCGAATTTCGCAAGTCACCATTTTTAGGGGTTGTTAGGTATTAGATAGCTTACATCTCCTTTAGTTGACAGGGTGTAAAACTAGGGTCCTCCTGTGGCTTGGTGTTGGACGGATAATTATGCAAGGTTGTATGATTCTCCATGTCCTAGTTTGCTCTGTATCTCATGGGCGGGCTCATTGGAAGCCAACAAAAGAGTGCCCTGGTAAAGTGCCATTGGTATGATGCACATGGCAGTGATGGGAAGCCCCCATATATCTCTACCAGGTAGGAGCAACTATAACTTGGGTATAGGTGATTCGGAATAAAGTGAACACTCATAAAAGCCCTGATTAATTTCCATTTCCTGCCAGTTTATATCTTTCCGCCAATGTTAACACAAATAATGCCACGTGCTTTTATTTACATAGGGTCGTGCAATGTTTACAACTACATTAAACTGCTCCGATAAATTTTAGCTACAATATCTACTCATTAAATGCACGGGGGCTGAATGTAAGATATAAAAAAAGTAATCTTATTTATAAATACCTGGGAGTTAATGTCTGGTTTCTGTCCATCGACTAATCTAAACAACACGCATTATTGCCGTTACAAATCTCGTAAATGAGGACATATTTTATTTGAATTCATAACGCAAAACCGCCACCACAACAGACATGACACATGCTATTCAATAATTCAAGTTTCGTTCAGTTCTAGTGCCACGAACAACAACGACGCACTTCAGAAACAATAAATAACGTGTTTTCTTAACATGCGAAATAAAAGGTATGATGTTTTTAGTCTGACAAACGTAAAACATAATATACAGATTACCGATGGTTTCACATCATTTCGGCAATGATACTCAGAGTAATTTCCAATACTTTTGAATGTGTATATACGCAAAACGGGCAAATGCACGCAAATGATGCAACCAAATATGCAACTTGGCGGTGAGAACCTAACTCTGATGCCACCTGTTGGTGGAGTTTTGAACTGTCTGAAGCACGGAGCAAGCGATAACTGCAACATCGACTCGAGGTCGACGATAGCGTCACATAATTCTCGCGCCAATCGAGTCTAATTTAAATGTATGTATGAGTGTCAATAAGATCATAAGTAAATATTTTGAAGTGTATTAAATACAGACAGGTCGAGTTCATCATATAGGAAAATACACGGAACTACGTTCAATAAATCGCTACCAACCATACAAGCAGTAAAGTAACTCTTGTTAGTGGTGATGTAATATGCAGTAACGGCTAGTAATTTTTTTCAAAGGTTAAATCTTTAGTGCTCACTTTATTCCGAATGGCCTATAGTACTTTACTAGTCAACACTAGGCGTTAAACTACGCCGGTTGTTTTCTGGCCTTCGCTGTCCCTAATGCTTTAGGCAAGCACATGCACAGACGGTAGCTCTGGTAGAGTTCTGTCGCCGTAGAGAAATTCCTGAAGGGCATTGAGCTGAAGCAATTCTGTGGCTCGCCACGAAAAGTGTAGTGCTTGTAGATATATTGGGAGGTTGTTTGGAAGGTTTGTAAGTCTGGTGAGGCAGGAGCTTCTGGTGGAGGGTCAAGCACAGAGGTCAGTGGAATCATGTTTGAGCAACTTGCACAATCCCAGCTTATAATGCGTTACACTAACAAACAGATACAAATGGAAGATTATATATGAAACCCACATAAGTCCCAAAAATGTCACTCAGTAAAGGTTAATTCCAATTATTAATAGCTATATCAACAAAAATAATAAATTTTCCTCCTCAAAAAGTCGAACTACCTTAATAGTATGACTATAACAGTATGTTATGAACAATTTAGAACATTACGGAATATGATTTTTCATTTTAATTTTCTTTCACTTTTTAGCATTACAGACTTAAATTCTTGCATAGTGTCAAACAAGGGTTTTCCTTACTCTCCTTTCATGTTCAAGTTCTCTCTTTACTGTAGTTCTAAACCTGATGAGTAGTACAGATTGAAGCTTCGAGCCATCTGCATATTCAAACAAAGACAGTTTGATTTTTTTGTACCAGTGATGATATCTGCATATTTTCATGCTTGTTGCAATTTATGAGTGAAGAGAAGGTAATTGTTGACAGGTGTGCCTGTACTCGCCAGTGCCTCTGGCTTGCGGCATTCTGTACATGACGTCACGGCTGGTATACAGGCGTAGCGACCTTCTGGCCCTGTCTTGTAGTGCCAACTTTGTGGATGACTGCGATGACGATGGTGACGAGAGCTACCATGATGTCAAACTACAGGTATGTCGCTTGTCACATTACTCTTCTCTCTGTTAACATGACACTTCTTACAGCACGGTGTTGTGAGATGTGCAGCACAGACGTGGGTTACCTACTTGTGTGGTTGACCAGCCATGACTGCGAGAAGCATATGGCATCCCGTCTTCACTGCACACTGCAAAGTGAGTGCAGAGAGCTTGTTATGTACCCTTTGCTGTGTCCTGTGTCCTGATAAAATATCAACTTGAGGCAGCACAATGTAAAATTTACTCTGCGCTGTGCTATATTAAGTCACGTGACCAGCGAAAAACTCATAGAAATCTGTGCCGAGGTAGACGGCTGTCGCAAATAATTTTACTCCTTTCTCATCCGTAAATTACATGTTTTTCCTTCCGTGAGAGGCTGCTATGTTTGGCAGCTGTTCTTCGTCAAAATTAAGTTCCATGAAAACAATACAGTCAACTCTAGATTTTACAATGCCAGGAATAACGAGCCTCTCAAAGTAACGACACTTTTTGCAGGAATCGTGAAAATCGGAAAAAATTTTCTTCAAAAAAAAAAATTGTTGTAAGAAAATAATAGAAAAAGTATTGCATTTATTATGGCCACTAATAGTTACAGTTCTTTTCTCAAAAATTGTAATGCAGCACACAATGTTTTAGTTCTAAAAATATACATTGCTGCCCCTTCCTCCTGAGTGATGCGACGGCCAGCCGTCGGCCAGCCTGCACCTTCCCATCCCCTGGTGGGCTGGCACCACACACACCCCTTCCCTACCCCCGGCCTACCACTCCAATAAGGTTGTTTGCTCACCCCTTTTTCATCCCTTGCGTTCCATAACTTTTTGGCTACTTTGATTTCTCGTACCCTTGGATACGGGAACGGGCTTGGGAGTCTCAGTGGGGAAAGAAGACCCTGTTAAGCTTGACTCTAATCTGTCACTATACGGTAGTCTTTTTTTTGTGCCTGTGATATTACGATTTTGATCCGTACTCTGTTTTCTGGACTTCTCTTGGTTTTAAAATTTGTTGACGACCCATGCTTTCATTTTTTTGGGTTTCGATTCGATAATGTTTTGGTTTGTGTTTTTGAACTATTTTAGACAACCTCGCTATTTTTATTGGATTTAAATTTTGTACTTTTGGTTTCAACAAAATGACTGGAAAGAGAACATTCTTGACACTTATGAAGAAGTACGAGATCAGCCTGGAACTGATGAAAACAAGGTCACCAAGCCAGAAATTGTGCTGCAGCATGGCATTCCAAAGTTGTTTATTAACAATTATCAACATTTTGATGTCTATAATTGTTTACTGTTGGTGAACAAATTGAAACTGAGTATCAAATCCCTCTCTATGCACATTAGTGAAGTGTGTAAAAAACTCGTGCACAGAGTAGAATCATCATACAAGGAGATTATTTTCACACGGCTGGCCGAGTTAGAGAAGTGAGACAACTGCAAAACAAAGGAAGTACTGTTATCATCACGTCCCATCTGCTGAGTAAGCATCAGGAGCTTTGACTAGGTAGCGGTCAAAAGTGGCACAAGTAACGCAGGTTAGACACGTCGTGTATGTTTTTGAACTAATCAGTTTCCAGATAGGTCCTTACGCACACAAATTATTGTGTGTGTGTGTGTGTGTTGTCACTTGCCGCTGTATTGTAAACATAGACAAGATCCCAGGAGGCAAACAGCTTTATCAAAACATATGTTATGCCAGCTAGCATTACTGTTGTCGCAAAGTTTGTGGCTAATAATGTGTTGATGAAAAGTCTTAGATGTCAACCATGACATACATTCATTCAGAATGTATATGCCTACTGAAATAAATTACTATTTCAAGCAACAATATTGTGATAGTAGCCTGCAATTGTAAACCGTCAATCTAACGACATCGCACGGTGCCAGGAAATTGTGTCGTTAGACCGCTGATGTCGTTAGTCCAGAGGTAACTAAATTTGACCCCCCCCTCCCCCGATAAAAAAAATTAAGTGTTTTTTTTTTCTAAAATTTATGTAGAACAATTATCGACTTAAAAAAGTATTCATTGAAATTATATTTTAGTACAATGAAAAGGTGTCTTCCAAATAAAATGGTATCCCACAATCCCCCACCGTGACGTGCGTGGCAGAGTGACACGCTCGTCTAGTTGTGTAGGATAGAGGAGGGGAGTGGCTGGGCCGCTGGCCTTAAATTGCCTCCGGGCAGCTCGTGCGCGCGTGATTCATCCTGCTTGTCTCGTGCGAAGCACATTCAGACCAAAACAGAACAACTCATTATTTACGTGAATGTATACAGCAACAATTTTAAAACCTTTCAGTACAGCCATTGAGTCTTTTTTTTTACTGCGCAAGAACTGTTACAGTCTGTCGCGATTAAAAGTTTTTACGCGATACTAATAAAAGTGCGTATTAAAAAAAGTTTGTATTTTTTAAGAACTCGAATGCCTATTATGAACGCGAATTTAGAGCCTTTCAAAAGGGCAAAAAACGTACTATTCAAGGTGCTGCCCCGTATAAAATAACGACTGAATTACTCGTTGCTGAAAGTTGTAGGCTTATTGGAAAAATCATGAAACTATGCACAATGCACCAGTTTAATGCTCTGTACTGTGAATAAAGGCAAAGTTGCTCTCGGTGCGCTGGCTGCTGTCGCTTTTATTGCTCCACTGTCGAGCGAGCATAAAACAAAAACCTCATCAGCCCACATGCCGCACACGGCGACGGGACTGTTTTGTTTGTGTCGTAGGCCATTTTTATGCCGCAGCGCTTTCATAGCCACATGACAAGTGATCAATAATACAGCGGAAGTTGTTAAGGTCAAGCCGAGCTCAGTTCTGCAGCTAGAGAATAAAATATGTGATAACTCTGGATTTTTTTCTTTTACGGACTGAGTGCAATGCTGGTCCTTTTTTTTTTTTTTTTTGCCGTGCCGTAGTGAGAGCGGAAAAAAAAACTGTGTCGTCTCTTCATTCAACCCCCATGCTTTGTGGCGAGACATGATGCTAGTTGCACGTGGCTATCAGACTGTCGGCAGTTCATGCGCGCGCATGCAAGCACAATCTGGCTTATTCGTTTGGAGATGGGGAGGAGGTTGAATGTTTATTGGCTGGCGTGGACAGTCAGGAGGGATTGTATCTATGTTTAGCGACGTGTTTCTTACAGCACAGCACTCACTAAGGAAATTGCAACACGGACAATTTTCCTTTAATATTAAATTTTTTTACCTGAATTTTTTACGGCTCCTAAAAAAAAGTTGTAAATTGCCATTGCAATGCCACATTGCGTATCGAACTGCATAGCTGAGATAAGGACATGTGGAGGAGTGTGAGAGGGAAGTTCAGGCAGGACGGAGCGTGGAGAAGTGAGGGGGAGCATTAGGAGATAAGGCAGCGTTAGTCATCACGTCTCACATATGTCTGTGTTGCGCGGGCGGCTTACCCGGCGCGCTCTTCAACTATATTCCAGCCGAAGTTTCTAGCATTTTTAAACATTTTTTTTTTGTTTCACAGCTGCATATTACTAATTTATGATAACTGCATTATGTTATTGTTTAATGTATGCAAATTTATTTTTAATTAACGTTTTACTGCAATCTATTTCACTTTGTTTAGCTTTGATAAATTTTTAAAATATTAATTTTTTCCACGGTTCCTGGAAATTTATGTTGTTAAATAGCCGATGTCGTTAGATTGGGGGTTTACTGTAGTTTTGAAGTGCCGACGTTGCTAGCACTTAATTTACATTGCCAGCGATATTCATGTTCATTATCATCAATTCATGCTTTTGTTGATCTATAGAAAGGTCGGATATGTACTTTTAGAGTATCCATTTATTCAAATTACGGCATTCTATTGAAAAATATTACTACTGTATTTCAATAAACTTTATTACGGTATTCTTGCAAATAACTTCCAAAAACTGTCATTGCTGCCGCAGTAATATATGTTGCCGGCAATGTTTTTGCTTAATTTCGAGCTGAAAAAAAGTTATATATCCGCTTCCAGAGTATCCATTTATTCAAAATACATCACTCTATTGAAAGATATTACTGTTTCAATAAACTTAATTGCGGCATTCTTGCAAATAACATCCCAAAATGGACGTTGCAGGGATCAGAATTTTTTGCCGGCAACGTTTATGATTTATATTGGACTAAATAAAGATCACAGGTCCCAATGTCATATCTTCAACAATAATGTTTTTGCTTTTCAAATTAGATGTGTATGACTTTATAAAGACAAGTAATTTTTGCACCAAAGACAAGTTAACGCTGATTCAACTATAAAAACCTATAAATTCTGACATTTTAGAGTTTGGGGATCGCCAAAAATTTGTCAAAGTTCTGATAATGACCGTATTCCTGGGAACCATGAAGAGTCATTGAATTGGAAGTTGAACTGTATTGTAGACAAGATTTTATTTTATTTCAGGGGAAATAGTCATTAAAGTGTTTTACATGTGCTGATGATGAATGCTGCAACACAAAAACGTGTTTCACTTACTAAAGTGGTGATGTGATGACGATGATGTAAACTTAAGAGGGACAGCGTCTCCATATGTAACATTATGTATAAAGAAAACACTGCCACACATTTAATATTTCACATGAACTTAATTCAGTAATTTTGAACACATATTTGACTGATTGAGAATTTGTAATAAACCTAGCCAATTATACCCTGAATTATATTATATGTTTACAAACTAAAATAAAAACAGAAATTGTACATTGTAAATACCATTAGATAATTCACAACTCCATTACAATGGACGACTTGGCTAGTAGCATTTGCGCACTGAATCATTGGTAGTGTGGCAGTTCCCTTTTTACTGTTGTTCCTGTACTCATCTGGATGTGCAGACAAATAGAGAAAGAAAAAAAAAAAAAGAAAATTGGGAGCAGTATTACCGCAGCATGACGTGCGGTAGAGCAGAGTTCTTATCTTGGGTTCAAGTTCATGGTGTTCGAAGTATGCGGGTTTACTGAAGTAAAAACAAATTTAAAGCGTTCCTTTGAATGAATGGATTTACTCAGGCACTTTACACTTTACTTTTTTTTTTGTTTATCTGCAGCAACAACAAAAACAGAACGAAACAAAAAAAACATGAAATAGGACTCCACCGGTTGGTTACTTAAACACGAGTACACGCAAAGAAAAAAAGACAAAGCTTGGTGCAAGCTAGTTGGCCAGGCTTGGCCAACACAAAGGAGTTCCGCTGCTAGCGCGTGCCATGCCTGATTGTGCCCTCAATCACGAATCATGACAAAATAAAATTAAGCCACTGGTAGTGATCAAACTCGGATAAACTTTACATTACTCGCGACATCGGAAGAGTCTTCAACTGAAATCTGGCCGGCTGGCCAAGTGCCTTGGTCCGCATTTCAGCGAGCGCGAGCTAACACGTCTTACCAAGTGTGCTGATCGTAAACGACTGGGACGAAAGCTTCGGTAAGCGCGGCCATGCGCGTCACCGAAACTAGAGCCACACTGTGGCCACTGCGAGGAACTCCTCTGATTATTACAATAACTTACAATATACTTACAAATGATATGTAAAAGTGAATTTGAAACATGGTGTACATACATGCAAAATGCATACATACATTAATTAAAATTACTCAAAATTACAATATTTTAGCAGAAATCTGTCAAATACTGTTATCGAGCCACTGCTCATTCCAGGGCCGCCGGAAATGACGGACCAACCAGAACGTTCTGGACCGATGTCGGCCGAGTGCATTCCTAAGCGCCGCCATCATGTCTGGGTCCAGGCGCCTAGCCAAGGCCAGAACTTATGCCAATTGTAATTTTTACAGATATGAACCAAGGCGCCATAGTTACACAAAAAAGTTACTTAGATAAAATGTTACAAATTAAATCCTGATTAGAATGACACAAAACAAGGCATACTTATGACAGCGCAATTAAAATATTAATTTAAAAAAACTAACTAGTCACAAAATTAATTACGCATGTTCTGTTAACCCTAAGTAACCCACCGCAACTATCGCCAACATCATATAGATCACCATAAAAATATAATATTTGGTTACAGAACTGATAATAAAGGAAAATAAAAGCTGCAGGCAGCTATTAGGAAATATTTAACTGCTGAGCCCTGCGTTCATAGATGAGCGGTCTTAAATGACTTCGCAGAGTCACAGTCCCTCTTTGAAACCTTTAAGTGTGGAATAATATCTGATACAAAACAAAAATAGATTGATGTGATAATCATTTGGATTTTGATGAGAACCAACGCACTTCTGCACTGCACATGCTGTAAAGAGGGGGCAGCCCTAACAGCCTAGACTGGGTAGTCAGCTATACCTACACACATTTCTTCTTAATTGATATGGTTGCGCTTCCTACCCTATTCTTGATATGTAATAGGCTTCACTAAGCTGGAGGCTTGTGGGCTAGCTTAGTTGGGTGCTGTTTAAATGCAGACATGTTAAGCACAGAACAAAATGTGAGCAGAAAAAAATTGAGTTATACACAATTTTAAATAAATGCATAAGAGGAAGATAAAAAAACTAGGGCACCAAAAAGGCCAGGTACTTCACAGTAGTAACAGCTGATTTTACACAAACAGCACCAGAAAATGTACCGTATTTGCCAGCGTATAGGATGAACCCGCATATAAGACGAGTCATGGTTTTGAATGTACAAAATCTTGAAAAAAAAAGTAAATTATTAATTTTGAAATTCCCAACAGAAAAATGTTTTTTTCCTTTGCTAGAAACATTAAGAACTTAATTTAAGTATTTTGAATGCATTTATTACCGTTATATAATTATCATAGGAGACACATAAATGAATAACATTGGCTACTACTGCCCTCCGGGCGCCCACGAGCCAAGGAAATGCACGGCGGCGGCGCCACACGTGGCTGGCAACATCATCAGTTGCCGGCAGCCGTGCGCGACTTGGCAACGCCGGACTGAGGCACGCTGCGCACTACATGGCAACGCCAGGCTACAACAGCTGCTTGCAAGGTCATTGCATTCCTGTGTGCTGTTGTCTGCCAGCCTAGCACTATAGAGTAGACACATGAATGTGTGGTATGGTACCTAGATCCTCGTTTTCTCTGCCCGAGAGTTTTGTGCTGGTGAGGCAAAGGATCTAAGCATGCTGACCGATCCTTGTTTTCTCCGCCTGAGAGTTGTGGGCTGGCGAGACAAAGGAACTAGTCACGTTCTCCAGCTGGATCGATCGCTGCTTCGCTGCAAGGTAAATGTGACCTTTGTTATGAATGACGCTCATCAAAATTTTGTATCGTAAATTTTATTAAAAAAAAAATTGTGCACTTGTTGTCATTTGTGACGAAAAATGCAATTCCTTGAAACATCATACAACTCCACAGCTTCAGCTTAACTTTCAAAAAGACTATGGTTAGCAAAAATGTTCGCACCTTCATATAAGACAAGTAGCAATTTTTGAAGGCGGAAAATATGTAAAAATAGTTGTCTTTGTGCCGGAAAATACGGTATATGATTATACGGGTTGACGAGTTTCTGTTCATTATTTAACACATTTAATACTCTCGGAGTTGAAAAAATTACAGATTTATCGTATATTGCAACTACAGAAGTTTTTAAAATATGTATTTCATAGACCATTTTGAATAATAAACAGCAATTATGCTAAATCAGTTGTATCACTGTTAATATGAGAGATTTGGTTGAACATTTTTTGTGGTAAACACTAGGGATGGGTCGATTCGATTCCTCGATACCACAGATTCTTTGAAAATATGAGTACTCATTGTCGAGTACCAACAAAGAGCAATGTAGGTTAGGTATCTGTTAATTCAACCAAATACAGTAAATAGATTTTCTGCTCATCTTTTTTTGTATACGTATTTTAATACGATCACTTACCTGCCGTACGCATATCTAATGTTTATTTAATATCCATTATGTTTAATTTTTATGAGACTGTAAATACTGTAAACAAAATAATTTTACTGAGTATGTACAACCTCTAATTAAAACTACACTGTCGAAGAAGAAAAGTTTTCCTTTGTTACATATCAGGTGTAAGTTAAATAGTATAAACACAGTTTAATTTTATTTACCGTTAAAATAGAAAGCCCGTTTGTGTGTGAAAATGTGACTGCTATGTAATAAGAATAACTTTTGCACGTCGCCTTTTTGGAAGTGTTCGCCTCTCATCCAGGATGGCCTCCACAAAATGTCTAGTGGCCGTATAGTGAAATTTGATTCCAGAAATCTTCCATGCGCCAAAGTTGAAATCTGAAGTGAATAGCATGTAACTAGAAAATAAATAATATTAAATAAAAACAACACAGTTACATTATACTTCTAATTTTATACCTAATGTTTCACTCAAATCATCATTTACAAAAGTTAACTCTCTGTGTTAGGCGGGAATTCGGCGGATTTTATGTTAACATTTGGCTGATTTTCATATCTATAGTTGGCAACACTAGTCACAAAATTTTGTGTTTATTTATACTTTGCAAAGGAAGACATAACCCAACCCCGTTGTGTCATTGAGAGTAACGTGAACTGTTAAGCCTTTAGGCTCAGTATTTATTTGGCATATACTTTCATGAAGTTTTTCTAGTGAAAGATAAGTAGTAGTAGTAAATTGAATATTTGCCGACTGTCATTTAAAATAACGTGGCATATTGTCTGAAATTGTGTTAAAATATCTAAGTGTGGGAACATTTTATATTATTAGTGAAAATGACAAGTAAAGAGTTTGTAATCATTGTAGTGCACAAATTTGACGAGGCGGCGCTTCCAAATCCACATCCAATTTAATGAAGCCTTTAAAATCCCAGCACACATTTTTACCAGATAAAACAGAGTGTTTGCAGAAAAACAAACTTTTGTTTACAGTACATTCCCCAGCAAACACCAAGTCGGAAGGTTCCACATGTGAAAGTACTGCCACCTTTGAACCCATTTTGAATTGTGATGGTACAAGCTTCTCAACTTCGTACAGAGGAACTTCATGTAAAGATGATTCTTCACTGTCAGTTAAAGAACTAGTAGACAAACTTCATGAGTAATGATTTTGCTCAAGTTTGTGTTTTATTGCTTTATGTGAATTGGCAAATAATCAACCTCTTTATACCTAGCATACATATCTTATTCGTGGAAAATGCCTGATATTAAAAGCACTAAAGAAATATTTTCCCCTTATTAACGCACTTTATAGTATAATGCAGTAAATGTATAAGTAAGGCAAATTAAGTGACCAGAATCACTAGGAACTAAAAACTGGAATGACTCGGAATCGAGAATTGAAATTTAGGAATCTGTACCAGTATCGGAATCGATAAAAATGTGTACTCGACCCATCCCTAGTAAACACACATAATTATAATACTAGGCAGTATTTCCAGCAGGTCAAGGTTGTTTGTTATTTTCTTCTGTAACAAACGCAACAAATCAATAGAAACGCTGTCTAAAAATGATTAAGCCTACAATAGACTTTCTCCTGTCAGCCCATCACAGTGCAAGTTTTCGCACAGCGAGGATCTTGCTTCATTACTCTATGCTTAGAAATTATTACAGTGGAACCTCTATCCGTTGTTTCTCAGAGTACTGACAAAAAATTTCAATACATGCAGACATTCAATGGGTGTGGTCTTGAAATACAGACAAATAAGAAATGGGACCACAGAAAGTGTTCCGTAAATGAAGACATATAATACGTCTGGGTTCAGTAGAAAGAGTTTCTACATTCGTGCCGTAATAAATTGTTGACATATTAACCACTACCCTAAAACAAATATAATGTCTGGAAATTAATGGTGGTATGTGTAAACTGCTGAAAAATGAAGTAGGCCTATGTACTTAGTTTTCTATTGGGAGCACGAAGGGGCCACGTTGGCCGAATGGTCAGACCATTCGCCTCCCACCAAGGCGATCCGGGTTTGATTCCCTGCAGGGTCGGTCCCCAGGTTTTGGCATGTGGGAATCGTGCCGGACGATGCCGTTGGTCGGCTGGTTTTCTCGGGGATCTCCTGTTTCCCCTGTGCCTTCTTTCCTGTGCTGCTCCATACTTATCTCATGTCACCCCTTACCAGCGCTGAAGACCTCGATGTTAAGCGCTCACCAAAATCTCTCTCACTCACTCACTCACTCACTTACTCACTGGGAGCACGAACATGGTTAACAGTAAACAAAATTCCCAACTAGATCATATGATTGATAACACTAGTTTCATTCAACTGTAACACTCCTTAAAAGTTTTTAAAATTTTTGTGTTTTTGTGTGAGCATGTTTGTGTCTGTGTATGTGTCTGTTTTTTATATTTTTTACACACATTTCCGAGATACAAACAAAAATCTTAGGCCTATATTTATCAAGGAAACCACATTTCACTTTAGGCTAATATAAATATAAACATACAACCGGTACACAAATACGTACCATAATACCTAGCGAATGAGATGTAATATCAATAAACTACACTAGTTGTGTATGTACAAAAGACAGAAGCACAAGTACTCACGTTTTAGTACTTGACAGATACACACACAAACAGGACGACACATAATTGCGGAAGCGCGTATCGTTACGTTTCACTGCTTAGAGCAGCTTCCTCGGGTGAAGAGACATAGCTGACTGCGGCCAATGGTTTAACTGATATGAGGAGGGAGATTCGAAAGCGTCAAGTAGAAGAGGATGTGTAGAGGTTAATGAGGTGATACGAGTGCAACTGTTGTGGGAAACTGACTGACTGGGGATGTTATCTTATATTGAGACCTTGTGGTTGCCTGGATTTGGTGATTGGCCTCTAGGTGCATCAGCATCGGCAGCCACACCGCAGTCAGCCATGTCTCTTCGCCCAAGGAAGCTGCTCTAAGCAGCGAAACGTCACGATACGCGCTTCCGCAATTATGTGTCGTCCTATTTTTGTGTGTATCTGTTTAGTACTAACATGTGAGTACTTGTGCTTCTGTCTTTTGTACATACTGATAGCCTAGCGGCCTCTTCCTTTCTTTTACAAAACTACACTAGTTGTTTTCATTTAAAAATCCATTTTCACTCAATTGTCCTAGGTTAGTTCTGCACATTGAAACATTCAAATTTTTCTTACAGTTACAACAACAGGGGTAAAACCTAAGCACGACACCATTACAGCGTATAAGTTATCACTGTGTCCCTTTAAATATGTTCGTAAGGGGTTTGGGATGTTTTTTCTTACTTGCTCACAAGTGGTAAAATTAACCACTAGGTGACTTGCAGCAATAATCTGGGAGGATGGAAATGTAAAATGAAAAGTATACCTTGAAGTGTACAAATGTGATTCTAACGTACTGTATTAATTTCATAAACAGACTCAATGGTTCCTTCAAATTCTTGAATTTGTTATATAATGTAAACTTCTTTACAAGCCCCTTCCTATGCGAGGCTAAAAGAAATAGGCCTAAGTCTACAAGTTACCTTGTGATAGTAAGTGATTTGCAGTTATACACTGTTTTTAAATGTAACAATTCACCAAAGAACTGTGCACGCTTGTATTGATTTATAAAAATACTTAAAAACAGACCGAACTAAAATACAGCAAGCATGAATGCGAAGTGACTGACTTTCTGAGGCAATTATTTCTATTTTAAAATCGTTGGGCATTATGAACCGATTATCTCTTCAAAGAACTGTTATTATTCCTACTATAACGTGTTAAATACCTATATAGCGATGTTTTACACAATTCAGTAATGTAACAAACATGCTAACGCATTGAGCCGTATGTCAAACAAATGATTGTTTGTACAAAAACCGCTGATTCCCCCAGCATGCAATCTCTTCTGACGTCACTGGCCAAGTCGTCCATTAACGGTAATATCAGTTCTTTCAATGTACGATGACACTCATGGCGGTACGAATAATGAAAACCCTTCTTTCCTCTTATATAGCAGAATTTTTGGTCTAAACATATGGAATACCTATTAGTATTTTATCATGGCTTCACTTTAACTGTTCATGAAACAGACATATTGTATATCCATATTTTTAAGTTTTTACTTGAACATTTTACTTTCAGATTAGAGCAGAATGCTGCCCATAGAATACATTTGGCCATAGGTTAAACACACAGGTGAGACTCATTTTCGGCAAATGGATAAACATGGGCAGTTAACCGAGGTAGACCAGACTGTTCCCCAATGGTTCCAAACAATTTTGTTACATTGTTATTACTGGCTCTGGGATATCGGGTTGAGGAAATGGAATTACTAGAAGGAAAAACTGTGTTTAGTGACCTGTCCTCTTGCATCTGGCGTGTATAATTCCAGCCGTGTTGGCTGGTGCAGGTGCAGAGACAGCTTCCTTGCTCTGCGCTGTGTCAGTGCAGATGTTTGGTGCTCGTACTTAATCTGTCCTCTGGACATACACATATATCCTGCAATAGGCATACTGGCTGCATGCAGCACTCGTCAGGTAACTGTAGTTGTGCAGCGTTGTGGTTGAGTCCTGGTTGCAGGAGAAATTACGCTAGTGGAAGCGGATCATCAACCCTCGGCAGCATAGCTTATCTCTGACTACATACTTGCTGCTATTGGACCGTTTTTTAGGATACCCAGTCAGTAGTTTTGCTTTTGATCTGCGAGCATTTATTGAGGCCTTGCATGGAGACAAATTTTACCCACACTAGCCATCATATAATTGTTTCATATAATTATGTAGAATAATAATGAGATGAAATTATTGCAACACACAATGATCACAATCTCATTATAGTCAAATTATAAACTTTTATATTACCCTATAACACATAGTATAGTTCGTACATTGTGGGACACAGAATTATGACTGCTCAGAATTAAATAAACTTGGGATTTCATGGTATATATCCTTGCTAGAAAGATGTCGCCCAAGAATATACTCAACACCTGATTTTAAGACCCCCATGAAAACATGCTGGAATTAAGGCAACTGGAATTTACTCAACTTCATATTTTCTGAAATGTATTTTCATACATGAAATTGTCACCAGAATTGTGTGATGTCAGGGTTGATTCAACACTCGTCTTCGGATTTTTGGTAATCCGGTTTTTAGTTCGAGAACTATGCCGGAATCAAGGCTTTAAACAAAATTAGTATTGGAATAAAGACAAACTATAATTGACTCAAACTGCAATTTTTAATGCTGATATTTTTTTTCAAGTTGTACAGGAACTGCAACAACTGGAATCATGTTAACTTTCATTGGTTTTTTTAGGTACAAAATGGTGCTAAGAACTTTGCGAACCAACAAATTAGTATACCACTTTAATAAATTTTATTAGTTTTAAAGATAATAAATAGTTAGAAAGTGAAAACCTCTATGCTGATATATGAAAAATACAAGTACAAATTTAAGCTTTTGCTTCATCATGTCTGCAATTGTGTTAGCTCATGAAACAAACTTTTTAATTTTAATGTTTCCATAGAATTTCGGGGGGTGGAGGGAATATATCCCGATATCCCCCCCCCCTAACTACGCCCCTGCTGTGTGTGTACACAATATGTAATGGGACAACACCGTATCATGTATGTAAATGACGCTAAAAAGGGCATGGAGAATGTGAATAGCTGATTTTTTAAAGAAATTTCCCTTATTAAATGCCCTTTTCATGTGTATGTTATGTAATCCATAATGTGTCAGAAACATATTGATAACATGATATAAAGACATGTCCTGTACCTAATTGTCACATTAATACAAGTTAATAGAGATTTTATTTTTGCAGAATTTCAGAATGTAGTTTAATATTATTTTTATTTGGCAGTGTTAATTATTTGTGTTTTTAATTGATAACTAATTAGTGGAAATTAGTATCATATTTATTTTGAGCTTGTACAAAACTTATTAGTAAGGTTAATGACCCAGAGGAACACGTCAACAATTGGTCATATTTTTTAGAAATCCTATATCTTAATTATTTATTTTATCATATGTAAATATTATTTTGTTATCTTAACAATAAAATAAAAAATGCCACTCTTGCACTTTTGGAAACCATAATGATTTAAATGTTGTATACAGTTTTTAATTCGACAAGTGCAAGCTGTAAATTATTTCTCCACGTCAAGGCCTTTGTAACCTAAATATTTCGTCCAAGAAAATGTAATTAACTGAAATTAAATAATACAAATTCTTAACAATTATTCACGTAGTTATATTTTGAATAAGCATTTGCATAGCCTTATCACCCACATTCCTTTCTGAATTTATATCTTTCCAATGTCTCTGTAGAACATTTATATTTGCATGAGCTTATCTTAATAGGGCGTCTCTGAAAAACAGCACTGATAATAATTTGGTTATCCATTCTACAACACTCGTGAGAGCACAACATGTTCGGTCGACCAGCGAGCAATAACTATCCAATAATTCCGAAAGAGTTGTGCACAAGTACTCACAGGATGGTACTTGCAGATAGAAACACACACACATAGGACGAACACATTACTCCGCGGACTTGCGGTCACAACGTTTCGCAGACTACATCTGCTTCATCAGGTGAGTGGAGGCACACTGAAGTCTATTGTCCAGCGGTGGTTGGTAATCAGTACACCTAGCGGCCAGAGGGCGAACTAAGGTGCGGCGGGAAGTTTGAAATAAGGGTTTGTTATCTGAGGTTAAGGCCAGGTGGCTGTCTGGATTTTGTAATGTATTGAT